>RJWJ010021249.1:0-28114 GCA_004363605.1 Indri indri
GCTGGTCCCCAGCACTGAGGCTGGGGCGGGGGGGCTAGGGTAGCCCACTGTCACTGCCCGGGACCTATTGCCCCATGGGTGGGACGGCTGTCGCAGTGGCGACTTCCCAATTCTCCATGAACGTATGAGTACACATGTGCACACATTTTTTGTTTTATTTCTTAAAATACACATTTTTCCTGTGTTTTTAAAAACTTAGTATGTTTTATGTGTCTTTTTGTAACAGTATCTTAATGTGTTTAACAGATGCAGACCCTCTATGGCATCCCGTACCATAATTTAACCAGGCCCCTTGGGGGAGGGGATGTGCTATTAAAAACAATTTTGCAATAAACATCCTTGCACATTTTCCTTTGCACACACATGGGATGTGCCACTTTGGTGAGGAAGGCTTTCCCCTGTGAGCTAAATAATACCTAAGCTAAAATGGCCTAGGCGATGAGGAGTTATTGTTCCTGCATGGAAAGAAATTCAGTGGTGAGCAGCTGAATGGATTCCGCAATTCAACAGTGTCAAAGATGACATCTTTGCTTCTCTTGGTCTTTACTGTATGGTCACAATATGGTCACTGCAGTGCCAGCCATCACGTCCACACTTAAGGCAGGAAGAAAAAAGGAGGATGGAATACGGAACCAGCCACATCTTTCCCAGAGCCCTAGCCAATAGCCGATGACATGGCTGACCCTAGCTGCAAGGGAGGTGAGATATGGCCAGAGAGAAAAGTGTTGGGAGTGAATTTTGGATAGCTTTCAAACAGAGAACCTGTGGCTTAACCTTATTGATACAGTCCCCTGCCCTTGTGTAGTTTATAGTCTCACGGGGAAGAGAGATGCTAATCAATTTAGCACAGTCCCCCAGTTGGGAAGTGTCCCAGGTGGGGTTCACACCCAGGTCTGGCTGGCACCAAAGGTTGTGGTTTTCTTGATGGTTCTTCCTAGGCGTGTGATTGCTCGTAATCTTTGCAATGAGTCAAGTTTTCTTGTTGCTTTCTCTATGGTTTATCAACTTTCTATTGTATTGATTTCTGCTCCATAGCAGTTCAGTTCTACTTTCATTGAGTTTAATTTGCCCTCTTTTCCTAGTTTAAGACAGAAGTTTAGAATATTGATTTTATGCCATTTTCTTTTTTAATATATGCATTTAAATCCCTAAGTCTCCCTCTAATCCCTACTTTAGCTTGTCTTACAGATTTTGATGTGTTTTATTTTCATTACATTTATTTCGAAATATTTTAAAATATTCTTTGTGATTTCTTCCATGTTCCAGGAGTTATTTAGAAGTGTCTGGCTTAATGTTGAAAATGTTTGGGACTAGTCGTATTTGTGTAATCAATTTCTAGATGTAGTCGCCTTTAGGATTTTTATATCTTCTTGATGAATTCACCTTTTTGTCACTATGAGGAGTGTGTCTTTATCTCAGGTAATACTCTGGTCCTTTTTTTTTTTCAGAGAGATGTTTGCATTAAGTGTCTTTCCTCCTCATTTTACTTTCAACTTATCTGTGTCCTCAAAGAGAATAAACTTCCCCTTAAGCATATGACAGAGAGACATAGCCAGGAAATTTTATCCCAAAAAGAAAAAATTTCCAAAAGGGATTGAGGGATCTGACTTCTCCTTCTTGCCAAGCATCTGTAATTTGGACAATTCATTGATGAAAGAAAAAGTATATAAAACAAAACTTGTCTTCTTAGCAGCAAGGACGTCTGTCTGGTGAGAGGGGTTTCGGGGAGGATAATGGGACGTCTCCCCGGCGGTTTCCTTTCCGGGGTTCCGCGTCAGCCGGCGTGGCTGCCTTCCCGCCTCCTCGCTCACCGCCCGTCTCACCTCTCCGGCTGCCTCCACCCCCCCGTCCTCGGCCACACTCATCGTTTCTGAGTCCCCGACCGCGTCTGCCCACCTCGGGGCGCCTGCCGCTCCTCACCCCTCCTGCCTCCTGAGATGGCCCTGATCTCCCCGGCCGGTTGATTCTCTCCGTCCAGTTGTTGGGTGTGAGTTTGGGGACCTCGCTGTGCACACCGATGTGGGCTCACACCTGAACCCGTCACTGAGTCCTGTCCCAGCCCCGGGTCCATGTCGCCACCCAGAGAACCTTCTCCTGGGTCCAGGCCTGCCCCTCCTGCCAATGCATCCCTCCCACCGCAGGGATCAGGGTTTCCAGGACACCGGGGTGTGAGACCTGTTGGGCAGTCTGGTCAGTCCTGGCCGCTGCTCTTTCGTTCAGCCCTTGTGGAGCCCCCAGAGGAACCCTGGTCGCTGAGGCCTAAGCGAAGCCCAGTCCCGGCCCTACGGAAGCCATGCACCCTCCGTCCCGCGGCCTGCGCCGATGTTCACGAGGATCCATCACCGGTGGATTCAATGATCTCTCGCTTTTGATGTGTTCTTTAGACCTTTCCCGACCTTGCAGGCCCTGGGGAGAAAATGAAATTCTAATCGTCAGGTTTCTTTAGACTTCAGAAATCTTAGAAGGATTTCAGAGTCCATAAAAGTGGGAGGCTCCCCACTGCTGATCTATGCTTGCCACTCTCAAGCGGCCTGGGCCCTGTTCTTGTTATTCCAGGTCATTGAACCAGGTTCAAATGTTGCTGTTGTATGCCTAATAACAGCAAAGGATCGGCACCCCAAAACCAGCGCATGCGTAACAGGACTCTTCCAGTTTCAAGTAATAGAAGTCCAACTAAAACTGGCTTAAGAAAAAAGCTCTGAGGTTCAGCTTCAGGCATGGCTGGATCCAGGGGATCTAACAATGTCACAAGGAATGTCTCTCTCCATCCTTTGGCCATGTTTTTCTTCATTCAGTTTCTGGTCCCAAGAAGGGGCTTCTCATGCCATGGCACTCAGGAGCTCCCAGTTCATAGTCCTGCAGCTTAACATCCACAGTAGGGAGTATATGTCACCCAAGCTTCTCTTCACAACTGTGGGCTCCAGCTCACTGGGTAGTTGGGGTCACAGTAACCAATTTCCAGGGCCAGGAAGATGAAAAGGATGAAAATCCCTGACTGGCTCGGCCTGGTCCTGTGTCTTCCCTGGGAATTAGGGTGATATCGACCCTGTGGATGGAGAGAAGAGGAAAGTTGGGTGCTGTGGGCAGCAAGCATGGGCATGGAAGGGGGTGTTCCCGATCACGTGTGCGACCGTTGGGTGTAGCCCCTGCGATCACGCCCTGGCACTGGGGTCTAGACCACGTGGGTTCATTTATGTCTTCTGAAGATATACAGCAGCGACGGGAGCAGCCTGGGCGAAGCAGGGGCCTGGAGGGGAGCCCTACTCTAGAGACCCCAAGCTCAGAGTGGGGCCGGGGAGCCCCAGGCTGCTCCCCGAGGGCTCAGCATCTGGGGAAGATGACGCAGTCAGGAACATCGCAGAAATGCCAGGCTTTCCAGATCTTTCTCGGAGCACTTCACCTCTTGGGGTCCAAGGCTGAAATCAAGTCCACACCCACCAAACCTACTGTGCTTGGGCGATGCCGCCCTGGGTCTGGAAGGCTGAGAACTTGGAGGCCCTGGGCTCAGGAGCCCCGCTGTGCGAAGGACACAAGGCTCCGGGGTGAGGGCACTGAATGCCAGGCAAGTCCCCCAACCTAACTTCCAGGTCACAAGAGCAAGGGGGTTGAAACAGAGGCCTCAAGGCTGGGGCCCTCTCACTGCTGAGCTGGGGACACCTGCCAGAAACTGCCCTTCCCCCCTATGGTGGGGAGTAAATGTAAGTGACTGCCAAGCCCTTGGCTGAGCTGGGACGTGGTATACACTCAGTAAATACTAATAATGATGACAAGTATTGCTCTTCCTTTTTGTCACCCCGGAATGATTGGGGTCCTTTGGACGTGCCTTTCCTAGGCCCCCAGACTCTGCAGAGAAGCCCATGCCCGCCCCCAGCCCAGGGCCCTGCTGGTGAGCGGGCTGTCGGCCGGCTCTGCGTCCCTCTTGCTGACGACAGCCGCCTCCTCTCTGCCCGGCAGAGCCGCCTCTTCCGGCCCAACACCCAGTCACTGCTGCCTCCCAGAGCAGCTGACAGACGCCCAGGCCACACTGCTGCCACCAATCAATAGTTCCTATCTAATTTCTTTGCTTCCAGTCAAGTCCAGGCAAGCGGGGCGCTGTGTCTGGGCCGGTGGGCAGGGGCCCGGAGGGCCGGGGGATCGATGGCCCCGCAGAAGAGCTGATGGTGTCGTCCTGCGTACGGGCGACGTTGGGATGTTGGTGATTGCAGTTTTTCAGGGCTGTGACTCAGTGTCTGTGAGCGCTGCGGGCGCGTCTGCTAGCAGCCCTGTCGCCTGAGCTGCTCCCTTCCCTGCGTGGGCCCTGCCCGCGCCACCGAGTTCTTCCCCACCCACCTCCCTCTCTTGAGCTGGGCGTTTCAGATGAGCCATGTTCACCGGGACAGGTCCCCTGACGCAGGCGGACGTTCCCCTTACTGTTTGTTTTGGGTTGGGTTGGGTTTAGGAATTTTACAAAATGACTCTGTGGGCTGCAACCATGTTTATGCCCAAAATGAAACCTGAGCAACAGTGCTCCTTTTTCCCACGAGTACTTCTGAACATTTCCAAAGTCGGCTCCAGACCCCCAGGGGTGTGCGGGCACAGACCTGCGGAGTCGCAGGCCTCAGGGGATTCATTTGACCTTGGAAGGCCTCGGTTTATCATGCTCTGAAATGGGCAGCCGGCAAGCGTGACAGTGAGTGTCCTGTTAAGGATGCCTCTTCGGACAAGTCTGGTTACAATCTCTCGAGGGCTTCACAAGAGGGTGGAGGTGGGAGGAGAAATTCCACATCTGCTTGAGTTCAAGGGCGGCCCGTGTAGAGACGCCGGCAGAGCTGGGTCGGGTTCCAGAGTTGCGGACCGGCCTTACTAGCGTCTAGTTGTGACACTGGGGTATGTTCCTCCAGTCTAGGGCAACCGACTTGTCCCACGTGGCCCAGCTTTGGCACTGAAAAGTCCTGTGTCCTGGGAAACCCTTTAGTCCCAGGTGAGCCAGGACAGTTGGTCCCTGACCTTGGCTGCGTCATCAGTAGAGTGGGGACAGGAGCAGGTGGTCATGAGGCTTAATGCGGTCGTGCAAGTGAAATGTGTGTGGCCGGACAGCTCGATGCGTGGCGACCGTCACAGTCACTCGCCAGTGGACAGGAAGGAGCTGCGCAGCAGCAGCTGGAGACACAGCTGGAGACAGCCTCGGCTCTGCCACCGGCCTTCTCTACCCAGCCAGTGGTCCTGAAGGGGCTGAAGCCCCCTCCTCCCCAGGTAATACTTGCTGACATTAACTGTGTGCTTGCTGCACGCCAAGCATGATGATAAATGCTCTTATGGAATGCCCTGTTCTCCAGACAATAATATTCCCATTTTATGGACAAGAAATCAGAGACCCACAGAGCTGAAACTACTTGACCATAGCAAGTCAACCAGAGTTACTCACTCGGGTCTTTCTGATTCAAAGTACTCACCCTTCCCAAGACTGTGCTGCCTCCTGGAGGGAAAGAAACTTCTAGAACCAAAGTCAGGCATGAAGTCATGGAGGTTGTACACGCTCATGGGCCCCAGAACCACGCTGGCCCCAGCGGCAGCCCCGGGGAGTCAAGGCCACGGTCTTTGACTTCTTCCTGCCACGTATGTACTCAGCAGGCAGCATCCTGTGACCCCCGATTTCTGCCTCCGTATACGACGTGGGCTGCGGTCCCGGCTGGGCTGTCACCGCGGAGACCTTCCCTTCCCGCCCAACTCCGACACAGAGAGTTGGCGAGTCTCAGTAAAAAGGAGTAAAGTGAACTTTCTTTCGGTTCCCAGAAATAGTGCTAAATGGGTTTTTTATTCAACTCACGTCAAGTCATCGCACGTCAAGTCGGCTCTGATTAAGTCTATTTAAGTCAGCTCAGCTCAGCTCAGATCGAGTCAACCCGTTTCAGCTGAGTCCACTCCACGCTGCTTTCCGTCCCACGCAGGTGTTTACTGGGGGGCCCCGTGGAAAGCACTGCTAGGGTTCCCAAGGCAGGTCGCACGGGTCCGTCCTTGAACTTCAGAATCCAGAGGACAGGTGTGGTGCGAAGGGCCTGAGCCACAGCGCAGCTGGGTGGCAAGGAGGCCGGGAGTGCAGCCTCCGACCTGCGGAGTCCGGCTCGAACCTGCTCTGAAGTCCACCGGCCACATAACCTGAGAAAGGGGACCTAACGAGGCTGAGCCTCACTTCTTCCCTTTCTCCACAGAATGAGGATAATGACCTCTGAGGGTCGTGCGAGCTGGAGACGAGGTCAGACGTGCACAGGATTTAGAGCCGTGCCTGGCCGGGGCTGCCTGGCACACAGGAGCTGTGATGGCTTCATTGCCATTGTTGCGGTTGCTCCTCCAACTCCTGAGGGCAGCCCTAGTGCCAGGCGAGGTGAGTTGGGAGATGGGGGGAAACTTCCGTCCCCTTGAATCATGAGCTGTGCCCTCTGTCAATCATGACGTGAGCTCAGATGTCGAGGGAACCTGCCTGCCGACCGCAAGCCCTATGAGGGAAGGAACGCCTGGGTTCCGCGGGGCCCGGATATCCAAGGACCACTCGAGTCCTTCCGCTTCGGCTCGCTCAGAATTATTCCAGGGGCATAACGAGGACCCCTGGGCCCGGCACAGGGAAGAGGTTTCGCACACAGCACCCTAAGGACGGTGTGGCTCCTCAGGTCCTGCACCTGCAGCGGCCCACTTAGCGCTGGAGCCTCTCTCTCCTCCGTGGCCCCAAAATGTCCCCTAGAAACGCTGCTCTCCAGGGACCACTTCACGGGCTGGTGGCAAGAGCCGTGTTTACAGCAAAGATAAACCAGGTCTGTGTCCTTGCTTGAGCATTTGCCATCTGTGCTTGGAGTCACTTGGCCCCACAAACCTCGGCTTCGTCCTCTGTAACTCTAAAGTGCCGAGACCAGAGGGTTCGTACATGAGTGTCCCTGGGCTGCCACCGCAAATCGGCACAAACTTGGTGGCTTAGGAAAACAGGAAGTCATCTCTCATGGTTCTAGGGGCCAGAAGTCCAAAATGAAGGCGAGGGCAGGGCCACGCTGCCTCCGGAGGCTGGACAGAAGGATCCCTCCTGGCACCTTCCAGCGGCGGGGGGTCCAGGTGTTCCTCGGCTTGTGGCCGCATCACTCCAATCTCTGCCTGCATCTCATGTGGTGTCTCCGCTGCATGGCTCTCACGTAGACACTTGTCACTGGCATCAGGGCCCACCCGCATAATGCAGGGTGATCCTATCCCTTGACCGGATCTGACTTCGCTGACTTAATTACATCTGCAAACACCTCCCTTTCCAAATAAAGTCCCCTTTATCGTTTCTGGGGACCTGTGACCTGTGAGATGGAGTCAGACTCAGGTCCCAGGGTCCTGGGCTCAAGTCGTGGCTTCATTGCTCTGCACTGTGACCTTAGGGAGGTCATTGAAGCTCTCGCTGCCTTAATTTTTCAAGCTATAAATGGGGAATTCTAACAGAATATATTTCAAAGGGGTGTTTGGATGATTAAATGAGTTAATCCATGTCCACGGCTTAGCACAGTCCTAGCCAGATGATAAAATGGCCACTAAATGGTAACCAACATTGTTATTTTAAAAATAAAGTGGATATTTTATCCCACTATGCCACCGTCCTTTGCCCAATTCCTTTTCTCTTCCCTTCCTGCGATCGGCTCCTGGTTGGCCCTGCTACCGGGCTCTCCCCACCCCTTCCCAGGACACCTGCGTACCCACGAGGTCCAGGGCCTGTTTTTCCAAGCCTCTCAGTGGGGGGGTGGGCTTTTATCAATTAAAAATATTGTCACCCCCCCCATCCTCAACCGCCTGTTGGACAGAACATTAAAGTGCAATTTCTGCAAAGCCACTTTATAAAACGAGAGCAGTTGAACACTCTCGGGTGTAGGAGTAATTATAATTCCCAAGTTTCTCTGAACATTTTTCTAACTGGATCTTTTTGTGTCGTTGTCTCAGAATAGATACACTTGTGGGCTTTCCTGGGCTCAAAATAGTTGTGAGATAGGGGTTGAAATCGACATCCGAGTTTGAATTACAACAACTCGGTTACAACTTTTGATTGGCTGGATCTCACCAGCCAAATGTGGGTCTTTCTGCAAATATGGCTTCCTTTTATGGAAGAACAGAATTCCTGCGCCAGGGCTAAGCGTCTGGGGAGTGGTCCTTTGGCAGAATGGCAGGTGGCCCCTGGCTGAGATCGGAGCAGGCCCAGGTGGCCGTGTTGGTCCACTGTCTGCTCTGGACAGACCCCAGATGAAGACCAAGCGCCTGCCACGGGGCTCAGGAGTCTGCGTGTTGGCAGATTTCTGCCGGCTTGACTGGGGCCGTTGTGAAATCTGGGCTCAACCCAAGTCAGTGTGTCTCAGTGGGTAAGAGCCTCGACGCAGGACCCAGACCAACAGGGTTCGGGTCTTGCCTCTTCCACAATGACCATTGTGACTGTGGGCGAGTTACTTCACTTCTCTGAGCCTCGGTTTCCTCTTCTGTCCAGTGGGGGTAATCATATCCTTATCTCCCAGGGTGGCTGTGAAGATTAAATAAACTACTACATGTCAGGTCTCAGAACAGATGGGCACAGGGTACGTGTTGGCTATTCGGATAGCGGGACACACACAGCAGGCTCACAATCATTTATTGGGGACTGTGGGCCCACACAGAGGTGGAAGCCACGGGTCCTCCACTGCACAACTCAAGGGGTCTTAAAGGCAAGCAGGGTCTCTAATGGGGGTTCTTTAAGAGTCTCCGGCGGCTGAGACCAATAATTCAGGGACGGCTGTGGGGGACGGCGCTGGGGTCGTGGCAGCCGCAGGTACACGGGGAAAGAGGAAAACTTCCATCCCGGACTCTGTTCCCTGCCTTCAGTCTGACGAGAATGCACTCAAAAGGCACGAATAGGAGCTGTCTCCCAGCGCTGCCCCTGCCCAGGCTGCACGCAGACGGCCAGAACCCACTCTGCACGGCAGGAAACCCCAGGGCAGCTTAACCATAGGCGCAGCCTACCCTCAGGAAACCTTTGTCTCTGGCCGCGTCCCGGGTAAACCCTGACCGTGTAATGGAAAAATAATGCTCTTAACTTCGTTTTTTTAAGCAATATTTTATTGATTTAACTGACACTGTCTAGTCGGTGGAGCTCCTCCTGCACCCCGTGAGCCGAGGTGGAGAAAGGCAGGGAGAGAGGCCCGTCTGCCCTTTATTAACCCTTCAAAGTGGGACGAAAAGACAATCCTGCCTGGGGGTGGGTTTGGCGGGCAGGCCTGAGTTGGGTCCTGTAATGTCTGATGTGGGTCCCCCGGCAGGCTGAGGGTCCCCGCACTTTCCTGAATGTCTGTTATACTCCATTCAAATGTGTGCCCCAAGAGCTCTTCCCGGCACAGCTTTCTCCTCCCAAAGGAGGTGCAAGAAAAAGGGAGAAATAAAGAAGCCAGTCTGGGTGGCTCGGAAAGGCTCTGGGCTCTGGGCTCTGGGCAGTGCGTGGCCTCGAGCCGCTGCCCTGGTGATTGCTTTACCTGAAGCAGATAAGACATTGCGCATTCGATTGCAGCATCGCTCGTGCACTTGGACAGAGTCTGAACGCTCCCATCACCATCGCATTGCGCGCCTCCGCGTTAAGGCGATGCAGGAGTAAATACGGAGTTAGAGGGGAAAACGTGATAGCCGTTCCTCCTCGCTGCTGGGGAAATCACTCTTTTAAAGTCACAATGCTCTCCTCTTGTGCTCATAACAGCATCCAACGGCAGGGCATCTTTTTGTCTGGTTTCTCTGAGCATTTTGGTGCAACTTAATCAGTACTTCAACAGCAAACAGCAGGCAAGAAGAGCCACCAGAGGGAGAAGTCACTTTGAGACCCAGCCCATAGTTGTTCCAAGCTGAATTCCATGACATGGTTGTATTTAACCAAGAGGACAAGGTACAATTATTATTTTTTTAAAACTGAGTCGACTTTGGGGAGGTGCTGGATTAGGGTACAGGTGTTCTGGTCTCAGGATGCTGCAGCAACATCTGCCTCGCAGGACTTGTGATCTACCAGGGCAAGAAGGTCCTTCTCCAAGGAGGAGACGTTGTAAAATAATTGTAATTTACCTACAATTAAATGTGCACATGTTAAATCCACTGTTCGATGACTTTTGGCAAATGTATATGCCTGCATAACCACCACCCAATCAAGATACAGAACATGCCCAACATTCCAGGGAACTCTGAGTATCATTTTAAAAAGAGAAGCCATTTGACAAATTAGACGCACAAAAAACAAACACAATGCTCTTGTTTACTTGTGAATTTAACATAGCTTTTCAGCTTGAGGACTTCTGGTTTATCATAGCACATGAGACTGTTTTCTGCACAAGGTAAAAGCTTACTGCCTATGAGAATCATTCTTTTCTCTGGGAAGGAAGGGAATATTTTTATGGTGTGGCTAAGCAGGAAGGCAGTTGGGGTACTGTCCTCCTGACTCTGTGTCCTGAAGAATCTCACGATGTCTCCTCCTGGAGAAGGAGCTTGGCCTTCCTTCACACCTCCAGGTGTGACAACTCACATCAGTGTGTTCTCAGAGCCCTCAGGCCATTGGCCGGGCTCTCTCATGCTTTTGAGACTTGGTGCCTGTGATTTAGTCTGCTTGGAAAACTCTTACGCACCCCTCAACGACCCAGGCCGTATGTTGCCTCCTCTGTGAAACCTTCTCCTGAGTTCCTCAGTCAATGCCCTGGACTTCCTTATCCTGTGCTTTTCTAAGGTTTCTTTCATTTATGTGCTTTTTTTTTTTTTTAATGGAGTTTGTTTCTTTAATTGTACTTTTTGGGTCTCAGGTGCAGAGATTTAAATAAATTGATCTTCTGGGCTCAAAACTCCTGATCTTCCCCAGTCTCTGGAAAGCCCCCCGCCTTGCTTCATTTATTCTCTTTCCTCCTCCCTCCCTGCATCCGTCTCTGCTCTTGTTCCCACACTTGCTTCCCCACCCGCACAGCCGCACCCTGAATCAGATGTATGCGCTTGAACCGTCAGTGTCTTCCCAATGAGGACAAACCCCGAGAACGCAGAATTACAGGGAACTCAAGTCCTTGGCCGTCCCTCCCTCCCTGCCCCTGCCCTGTAAGGCTTTATTTTTATTACCAGAATTTCTGCTGCCATCTTTGGGACCCCAGGGAGCGGGACGTTCGAGGCCAGAGGATCAAGCTGTGGCTCCAGATGTTTCTCTTTTCCCGCATCTGGATCTTTCTCTTTGGACATAAGATTTTACTATTATACAGTCCCAGCAAGACCTGCCAACACCCGCTGCCAGCACCATGTCAGTACCATCTCCCGGAGTCCACGCAGAGGTCTCCCGCTCAATCACCCTCGTGGCTGGCCAGGGAGAGGGGCTCCAGGGCATTTTAATAATCAAGACACAGTTTTCAAATCAAAGCGATTATCCCAGCCAGGATCAGCCAAGGTCCCTCACAAACACTTGGTCAAAATGAATTTCCAAGAAGAAGTTCTGTCTTAAATTATTTTTATGGATCGTTCAAGTTAATATTTAGACTGCAGTTCACAAAAACCTCCCTCTTTGGGGGGGGGAAGAAAACTGGCTTTCATTTTACAGTTTTTCTCTTTGTCAGCATTTCTAATGGCAAGAATGACAAAGTCTGCTTGGGAAATGCCAGCACCGACAGCTGTGTTTTATTATTGAATATTTCTGGTGGTGAGGCTGGCTGCCAGTCTGTTTATGTTGCTTGCAAGATTTCACGCAAGACTCTGCAAGGTCCTGGGCTTAAACCGAAGTGTCTGATCTGGTGGATAATTCATTCCATCCCCTTCATTCCTGGGCCCTTTCGTTTTATTTTTTCCAAATGGAAATTGAGCACTGCCAGAAAATGGACTCCAACGGCGGGAGCTGCAGACCCAGGTTCCCACGCAGCTCCGGGCGCTTCCCTGGCGCGCGAGGGTACATGTGGCTGTCTCGCTCAGGTGACCCGGTAGTATCACTTCTCCAGTGAGCTGCCTGTCCCCAAGGTCAAGCAAAAAGCTCCTGGTCTGTCTGGACACAGGCCTTCCAGCAAGTACCTTCCCCTACTCGCCCGTTGGATCCTGCCACCGGCTTTTCCTGGGGCGCTCAGCCCACAGAGACGGAGCTGGATTCTGCTTTCTTTTACTTCAAACCAGCCAGGCTGTCAGAGCGCTAGACCTGGCTTTGGAGGTATAAAGAGGGTCTTAGTATTTTGGATTCTTTCTCTTTTTTCTTCATGAACATGAAAGAGAAAACTTGCAAAAACAGACACTCCGCAAACTGGGCCACTCCTTGGCCGCTTGTTTATTCACTTGCTTTGTCAACAAACATTTGCCAACAGCTTCTGGGCGGGTGTAGAAATGGGATCCAGATATCCGCTGTGATCTCCCTGTGCCCTGAGAGAAGGTCGTTTCAACCCCCCTTTGCACACTCGGTGGAAATGCAAAACTCCCTGCGTGGTGTCTCGACATCGACATCTCCATCGTGTCGGTCACCTCTGGTCTGTCCTCACCGTGCGTTTGGGTTACGGGTCCGGAGTGGTCTCCATTCCCTCTGGTGCAGATTAACACAAAGGCTTTGGCCACTTTGTGGTTCTCTGCTGAACGCATCTCTGGCATTTCTCTTGCGCCTTCCCTCACGCTCCCCTCCCCACTCTCATCTCCCTAAACCCAGGAGAAGTCGCCTTCCACCTCCTGGCAGTCTGTTTCGACGTCGAATCCCAGGGCAGAGGATGGGGCTCCGATGCCTCGGGGTCTCTAAGCTCCCTGGCGTGGACGTCTTCTCATCTATGAAACTGGACCATAAAGCGCTAGACTTCGTGAAGTAATCCCGCAGGGAGACACCGTCCTGTGGCTTCTGTTTTGGGAAAAGCAGAACTGCAGTTGCTTAAGCGACCTGCTCGAGGCCCAGGCCGGCGGACGAGGGCGTGGAGACAGACTGGACGCAGCTCAAATGCAGCCACGCTAACTGCCCGCAGCAAACGCTCGGCACCGACTGCACAGACACTGCTCTGTCCTAAGGGCTCTGCACACTCGGATTTACTCAATCCTCACAAACAGGGGCGCTGCCGTCATCATCTGCATCGCAACGGCGACAACACCCAGGCCCTGGTCGTTCAGTAAGACGCCCAAGGTCGCACGAGAGGCAAGCGACATAGCCAGGATTAGGCTTGAGTCCTGCTGGCTGCACCGGGCTGTCCTCTATTGCTGAGCCCTGGTGGCCCAGGCTGGGCAGACCCCGCACCCACCGGCGCCCCTCCCCTCTCCCCCTCCCTCCTCACAGAGGACCACATGGTCAGTTTCCATAAGAAATCATCTCGATCATAAAGGACATTCAACCAAGATTAACAATTTGAATTGCCTGGGGGCCCCTCGGGTTCCAGATGCTTTTTGCTAACTCCAGATGGTGGTTTCGTTGGTGGTAAACCCGTGTCTTCATGCTCTTGGCTTCAGCTGGAGAGAGCTTGATTTCTTCCCAGATTCTGTCCTGAGTCCATCCTCCCCGGATCCAGGTCACAGAGGCACAGGCTGCCAGATGTTCCGCAGTGCTCAACGCTGGACCACGGTGGGAAATCACGGACCTGCAGCGCAGGGCCTGGCCAGCGGCCTGACTACAGGACAGAGAGCCCAGAGAAGGCTGCAGCCCCTGAAATTTGCATAGTTAAAGAAACTGCTCCCTCAGCCCCTTTTTCTGGATGAGGCCTTTTTTTTTTGTGGGTTAGCTCGGGGCTTCTCTTACATTTTAGTCCACCCACAAAACCTCAGAGGGTTCTTGTAAACATGCAGATTTTGATTCGGCAGGTCTGGGTTGGGGCCCAGGGTCCTGAATGTCTGATCGGCCCAGGGCATGTGGTCCAGGGTCCACACGGGAGAGGCAAGTGGTGACGGAGGGGCTGGGGAGGGGCTGATGGCTCGTGTGGCCCTTGTGTGCATACCCAGCCTCCGAAGGTGTTCTCTGGTGTTTGGGGGCTGAGCTGGGACTGGATCCCTTAGAGGACAGTCGGGGAAGGCTCAGCTTTGGGGACAGGGGCAGGGAGGGTGACTGTGTCCACATTCGAATCGTCTGGCAGACCTGGGGCCAGAGGAAGGGCAGGGCGGGGGCGAGGACCTGGGGTCTGGCTGCTGCTGACGGCTGCATCCTGGGGGCTTCAGGGGCTCTGGGACCCCTGCTTCCTCTGGCTTCACTGCATGGGGAAGACTCGCCTTGCACTTTTCCTTAGCCCAGCTCTGCCCTCCCAGGGCAGCCTGCACTCAGGAGGCTCTGGGTTCAGTGCAGCCCCAGCATGGCTGAGCTCACCCCAGGGCAGCCTCTGGCCCGGAAGAGACACAGGGCTGGTGCTTAAAGACTTTGTATTTGGGAATAATTTCAAACTTTACAAAAAAGTTGAAAAAATAGGAATCCTACAAAGAGCACCTTATACCATTTACCCAGATTGACCAATTGTCACCATTTTCCTCATCGCTGTGTCGTTTGCATTTTCTTTCTCTCCCTGTTTGTCTCAGTCTCCAACCGCCCTCCACGCCCCTCCCATATATGTATAGATTTTTCTAAACCTTTTAAGGGCCCTTTACCCCTAAATACTACAGCATGTATTTCCTAAGAAAAGGGCTATTCTCCAGCACAACCACAGTGCAGTTCTCGACTGCGGGAAATCTGACATCCGTACGATTCTTTGATTTAATCCACCGCCCACATTCCGGTTGGCCAATGGCCCAGTGACGCCCTTTATGGCAACTCCCCAGGACTGGATCCCATTGAAGTCCAGGTTTTGTGTTTACTTGTCGGGTCTCTTTAGCTTCCTTTAGCCTGGAACACTCCACAGTCTGTCTGTCTGTCTCTATGCCGTTAACATTTTTGAAAATTACAGTCTCTCCGCTGCTCCCCCTTTCTAAACAGTAGGTGTTCCTCCCTTTGGATCGGTCTCATGCTTGGGCATCCAAGCGGCCCAGGACGCACGCGACACCGTGTTGCGTTCAGCATCCTATCGGTCCCGAGTGAACAATGTGAATTTTGATCACCTGGCCAAGATGTTGTCTGATTTCTTCACTGCATAACTACTATTTCTTCCCTTGAAAGTAATAACCAGTCTCTGGGGAGGCCACAAAACATCCAGCTCCTCCATAGATTTCCAAAGTACCCATCGATGCTGCTGGCCCTGACCAATCTTTGCCAGCATGGTTGCAAAATGATGTTTCTCAACACCCTACGCCTTGCATTTTACTGCAAGCAAGAGCCCTTCCTCCTCCCCTATTCGTTCATTCACTTATTCATTTATTTATTATTAATATAGACTCATGGATGCTTATGTATTTTTTCTGATAGTTTATAATTCATTGCTGTTCTTAATTATTTTGGTGCCCAAATTTTCCCAGATTTGGCCAGTGGGAACCCCTTCGAGCAGGCTCCTATGTTCTTGTGACACATCTTTACCATTTTTTTCTTAACATATCCTGAATTTGGGGAATTACAAGCTATTTGAGGCTCATCTAGTACTTTTGTGGCCCCAGGCCTGGAACTGGCCATTTCTCTGAGAAGACCGGTCCCTTTCCTTGGGGGACGGTGTTAGGGTCCCAGACCTGGGTGGGGGGCGTGCTCCTAGCTCCTTGTTCCAATCGTGTCCTCAGCTGATGGGCAGATGCCCGCCACATGGGGACGGCCACCTTTTTACTCAGCCCACTGCTCAAGTGCTAATCTCACTTGGGAACACCCTCAGACACACCCAGATTCTGTTCCACGGAATGTCTGGGTACCTGGGTACCAGTCAAGTAACACATGGAATTAACCATTGCAGGCCCCCAGCCTGGATTGAGTCCACCGGGTGGCTCCTCTACTGTGGCATTGACCAGCTCCATGATAAAATAATTCCCTGGCAGCCACACAGGCGGCAGGGCATCCCTCCTGGACCCACCTTGAGCTCTGTGGGGACAAGGCCCTTGTGGGGCTACTTCACCTCAGCGTCCCCTGCGCCTGGCAGAGTGCCTGGCGGAGTGCCTGGGGTGTCTCAGGGGTCCTTAGACGAGGGCTGCGGTGGCTGTGTGAGCCGTGCACGCTCACTGTGGCAGTCAGGGGACAGCAGCCAGCTCCAAGCACCTCTGGGAGGGGTGAGGACTGCAAGTGCTGGGGGTGTGCTCTTCCCTCCCAGCACAGGGACACAGCGTCTCGGCCGTGTCAGAGGAGTAGGGACGTGGGCGAGACCCTCCCGCCCTGTGCACCTTCTCGTTTGCACTTTCTTGTAATGACCTGGCCCACGCCACCACCCGGCACCCACGACAACTCCTTTTGCCTCCTGAATGACACACTCTGATAAGCCATAAAGAAAATAATTACGGATGAAAAAGCAAGAGTCTGCTTCCCAGCGGGCTCCCTGCACATGCCCAAGTCCTGCCTGGAGCCACACTTTATGGCCAAGTCATAAACCCGTGGAAATGGGGATTTTAATGAAAAAGCTGCCACACCAGCGCCCGTGGGGAAAGCCACGCAGCTGACCACAGTGGTGGCCTGGGGGGAGGGCCGTATTTCAGTCACCGGCCCCCACTTGACACCCAGGCCCTCTGCACTTGCTCCACTGGCTTCTCTGCCCCGCGACTGGGTAATAAATAAAAAGTAGATCACGCTCTGGCTCCACGTCTTGGTTCTGTGTGTCTCTCGCCACCACACGCTTCTCTGAAAGACGATGGCCAGTGGCTGCCGTCTGACACCCCACCTGGGACGCTGGTCACCTCTGAGCCCCAGAGACACAGCCGCCCTGTGCACAGCACGGACACGTCCTCCCTGGGCCCATCTGCCCCAGCGAGCAGGGTCCCAACAGGTTCCAACAACTGTCCCCACTTGCCCTCTGTCCTCTGGCAGCTTACAGAGGGGCCAAGAGGTAAGAGCTACTCCCGGCAAGAGGCTCCGCGCTCGTTAGCGGGCGGAGGAGGACTCGCTCCCTGCTGCTGCCCCAGATGCCGTCTGTCACGGGCAGGAAATCTGGAGTGCGTTGACAGAGGCTGCTGCAGTCCCCGGGGTTCATCAGAGAAGCAGGGGGTCTTTAAATCTGATGCTCCAAATAAATTTCTGCCGGGGGGTTTCTGTGCATGGGTGTGACTTGTGCCTATACGTCCAAGCGTGTGTTCTCGTGTGTACATGCATGAGTGTGCAGGAGAGGAGGTGGGTGTGACTTTGCATGCATGCGTGCACACCAGCATGTGTGTACTGGGTTTTCACATGCGTGACTGAGGCAGTGCACATGGGTGGGCATGCGGCGCGAGCAGGTGACGGAGCACGTCTGTGCAGCCGTGGGCTACGTCAGCCCACGTGCGCCGTCTAGTGCCTTTTGAGGAGACCCTGGGCTGAGACAGCGTTTCACGGACCTAAAATGAGAAGGCGATTCTTGCTCTATTTCATCTCAGTCCCCGTGGTGCTGAGGGGGCTCAGGCCCAGGTTTGCCACCTGGGCCGGGAGAGATACGCAGATTGGATAATTATCAAAACAGTCTCCAAACCAGAAGAGCGTTTGTGGCACCTTTCAGGGAACCTGGGCCAGCGTCGACCCTGCTCACTCACTTTGGCTTTGGGAAACCTCTGTGATGTCCCCAGCGAGGAAGTCGCGGTCAGCACTGCTTGAGCACCTAGTGTGTACCCAGCACCGTGCTTGGTGTTTGACAGCATTCTTTCATCTTACCTGCAGGGCATGGGCTCTGCCAATGCCAGGAGTTCAGTTTCTGGAACAGTCTGTCTTCCCAGCACCTAGAACTCTGCCTGGCACACAGCAGATGGTCAAGGAAGATGCCCAGTGGTCAGAGAAGACCTAAGCTCGCAGCAGCGGTACGGGGCAGGAACCACTGCCATCCTCCCCCTGGGGGCTAGGACGTGGACATCTTTGGGGAGCGTGGTTCCTCCTAGCTCATCAGGTTGGTGGAGATGTATTTCCAGAATTGCAAATGTCTTCGTTGGCTGAGGCTGCCATAACAAAATACCATAGGCTGGGTGGCTTAAAACACAGAAATGCATTTTCTCTCAGTTCTGCAGGCTGGAGGTCCGAGATCAGCGTGCCAGCATGGCTCGGTTCTGGTGACGGCCTCTTTGTGACGGCCACCTTCTCCCTGTGTCCTCACATGGCCTTTCCGGGCTGTGTGTGCTTGGAGAGAGAGTGAGATCCCCACAACAAGGCCACCAAGCGTATAGGATTAGGACCCCACCCTTATGACATCATTGAACTTCAATTACCTCTGAAAAGTCCTGTCTTCAAATACAGTCGCTTTAGTCACATTATGGGGTTAGGGCTTCCACACAGGAATTTTCGGGGACGTGATTCCATCCCTGGCACAGGACGTCAGTGACTGCTCCCTCATCCTCCTCACTCTTCCCCTAGAATACACGTTTCCCAGGCCACCCTCCCCACAGGCTTCCCTCCATGTCTGGCCAGGGTGGGGCCCTGGAGGGAGACAGGAGGGAGGAGGGAAGGGGTGCCCCATCTTTCAGGTAGCGGATGAGTCTCCTGCGGGCAGCCCCGGCTTTGGGGGCTCAGATGACACAGCTTCCTCCCTTTGTCGCTCTAGCCCAGGGGCGGTGGGGACTTCCCGCAGTTGCTAATCTCTGTGCTGCCCTCCCTGTCCCTGGGGTTTGGCTTTCCGGCTCTTCCATGGCCTCTGCAGGGCGTTCCCGGCCTTGATGCTGTTCTCCTGGGCTCTGCCTTTCCGTCTGGGCCTTGACTGAAGCCTGCCTCCACCCACAGGACCTCGAGCCCCGCACAAGTTCCCTCAAGTGGTTGGGGTGTGGGGGGGGGGCGTCCTCTGCCCTCCTTGCTCCTGTGCCCTCCGGGGAAAGCCCGTGCCCAGGGGGCCGAGTGATCCGGGGAGTCGCAGAGCCCTCTCTGCTCTCTCTCCTGCTATTCTGTATTTTCTAAATGGGTTATGACAGCAAGTTGTCACTTTAGTTATCAAAAACACCCCTAAAATCTTTAACTAAAAAACAAATCAGGGCTTTTCTCCGTACAGTGCTGTCCCATAGAACTTTCTGCAATGATGACGACGTTCTTTATATCTTTGCCGTCTGGGAGCTGCCAGCTATGTGTGGCCACTGAGCACTTGGAGCAAGGCGAATGTGATGGAAGACTGGGTTTTAAATTTTATTTAATCCCTATTCCTTTAAATTTAAGTAGCCACGGTATTGGCTATCCCAGCTTTGGACTCTTGCAAGATTCCCGGCACTCTTACAGTGGGACTAACAATGACTGTTCCACGTCCTAGAATTTCTCTCCAGCAATTTAACACCAGTATAAAAATATCTTGTACACACACCCTGCTCCAAAATCATCGTTCAACAACACGCCATCATCTTGCCCAGGGGGCCGGAGGGGGCAGAATAAATGCCTGGTGGGCTCGGGGTGGACAGACTTAGAGGACAGCAGGGAACTCAGCCCTGTCCCACCGCTCCCTGCTGCCTCTCTCCCAGCTCGTGAGGCAGCGCATTTAATTCAAGGTCTTTTGCAAATCCCCGAATGACACAGTGGGGAAAATATATAGAGGTCAGCACGGAGTTTTAATTTTCCACGCAAATAAATCTGCCCGCTCAGCCCGCACCAGGGCAGCTTTAGGGCCGGCCCCGGGGGCGGGTGCAGAGATGCCGGGAGCCGCTTTGCGAGGAGGAGCCCCTCTCCTCTGCTGTCGTCTCTGAACCCGGGCCCCAGCAAGGCTGGACATTCGGGACCCAAGCACGGGCCTCTGCTTCCTGGTGAGTCAATGTGTCTGCAAGAAACTTCCTCAACGCCAAAGCCTTTCCTCCCCCCGTTCAGTACAAACGAACCCCCCCGGTGTCTCCTCTCAGGCCCCGCCAGCTGACGAGAGGCTGATTGTTGGTTTTTCCAGTCATCCAACAACTTCTCATAGAGCTGGGACACTGAGGCCCAAATTCTGTCCCAGGTGTCAACGGGAGAGAAGGCTCTAGAGAGAGGCCAGAGTCCCCGGGAGCTGCTGGAACTGGCAGGGCTCTTGGGTGTCACCATGTTTCATTCTCCAAACCTCTCCTCCCCCAGTAGAGACATTCACCCTTTTAAAAAAGTTGAGGTGCAGAGAAGCAAAGCGCCTTGCCCAGGTGCCACCACTAGTGAGCAGAGGGACTGGGATTCCGGGGGATTCTGGAGGATTCTGGAGTCTGGGTTTGTTCTGCTCACCATGCCCAGCATGCGTCCTCCCAGGAGACACCCCCCAACCCCCACAGGAGTGGCAGAAAGCGAGGGCTGAGGGCACGGGCAGGGGAGAGGGCAGGGCAGCGTGGGGAAGAGCCCGGGCGGGTGATTGCATGGTCCGTGCTACCCGGATGAAGGGCAGCATCTTAGCCGCAGCAGCGAGGGTGGGCGGTTTCTGAACTGCATGCCTTGCACTCTCAAATGCTTTTCACACAGCGGTTCTTTCAAACTTGCAGCTTCCCAGTGAGGGGGCACTGTTGTCACCATCCCCGTTTGCAGGTGAAGAAACAGACTCAGAGAGGTGCAAGGATTTGCCCACACGATGTGGCCACGGAGAGGAAGAATAGGGCCTTGAACCCGGGTTTCCAAAGCTGGCACCTTCCCCGGCACACAACCTCCTTGCCTGGGCTGCCAGCACAGACAGAATCCAGGTGGCCCAGGGCAGAGCCGCAGCCCGGCCAGGTCTCCAGGGCACCCTGCCCGTCCTGACAGTGACAGGCCCCCAGATACAGCCCCTTTCACAGGCCATCAGCCCAGGGTGGTCTGAGATTCTCCTTCCCTTCTGACACTGAGATGCCTCGCCCACCCCACAGCCCCATCACGGCTCTGGGACCCCACTGCGGAGCCCTCCGGATCCGATGGTGGTGGGACGGACTCCAGCACCCTCAGAAAGCAGGAGGCGTGTGGATGCCCGCAGGACGGCAGGCAGGGAGTGTGCGCGGGAAACTCGGTAATCTCTGCGGGAAATGGGGCGTGTGTGGGGCGAGGACCCCAGACGCTGGGGGCGGGGCCAAGGCCCGCAAGGGTCTTTCATCTTAGCCTGTCCATCCCCACAGCCCCGGCACCCACTTTCTCTCCACCCCTCCCCTTGCTAAGTGCGTGTGTGGGCCCCTGGCTAAGAGAAAGAACAGGGTGTTACCAGTTTAAGAAAAAACAAAACAAAAAACAGATTTTGAAGTTGTAAAGACCTTGGCCAAGTCTCAGCTCAGCCACTTACTTGCTGGCTAACCTCGAGTGTGTCACTTAACTTCTCTAAGCTTTTCCCCATCCCTAAAACAGAGAAAACAGCAGGGCCTTCTCCACGCATTTGTTGTGCGGGCTAGACGGATATGAGCCCAGCTCAGCGCTAGGCAGAGTGGGCGCCAGAAGCGTGGAGACCCGTCCCGGCTCCTGGCTGGTCTGTCCTGGGTGGACAGAGGTGACCACATCCTAGGGGGTCCCCCTCCCATGTCTGAGTCTGAGGATTTTCCGTGGCACGGGGCTGAGCCGAGCAGTTTCAAGGCTGCGTAGAGGTTGTGCAGGCGGCAACCTGAGGGCCACCTATGCCAATTCTTCCTGAAAAGATGCGCGACGTGTTGTTGTCGTCGTTGTCTGGTTTGTGTAAACTTGCCACTCGTCTCACAGTTGCTTCCTTGGCTTTAAAATAAAGGGTGTGGCTGACGGCGCAGGCTGCTTCCTCAGCCAGTCCCTCCTGCTGCCCTCCTGCTTCCAGGCTCGCGGAACCCCCATCTTGTGGGCTCCTGACGGTCCCAGCCCCAGGGAACGAGTCCTGATTGGTCTAAGCTGGATCTGACAATTCTTTTCTACTTTGTCAAATACAGTGTACCCTTGAACGACATGGGTTTGGACTGCGTGGGTCCACGTACACGTGGATTCTCTTCGGCCTCTGCCACCCCTGAGACAGCAAAGCCACCCCCACCCCGCCCCCCTCCTCAGCCTACTCAGCTCCCTTAGAACCAGGTGTCGCCGTGGGATGTTGTTTCAGATGTGAGAAGAAAGGAAGAAGTCTGCTGGGTTGCACCTGGGAAGGATTTTCTTCCCGGATAAAAAGACAATCTTTCGAGGAGCAGCTCCTTGGTCTCTGCCCTGCCCTTCCTGCTGTAGACGCTGCATGCGAGGGCATGAGGTTTGGAGTTGGAGTGCCCTTCTTGTGACCATGAGGCAATGAGCACGAGGACACAGTGTCCCTGGGCAGAGAGTGGGCAGGGTCGGTCCTTGGTGATACTGTTGCCGTCTGGATTCACCTTGTGGGCCTGTATTTCTGGGCATCTGGTTAAGTGAACAGTAAATATTCTTATGGCTTAAACCAATGTTTATTGGGTTTTCTGCTGCTTGCAAGCAAAAGCATTCCTCACATAAGCCCCGAGGAGTGTTCAGGAGAATCAGAGCACAGAGAGAAAGCAGAAGCCTTTCTCAACGAAGGGCTCTTAGGAAGTGGCAGGGGGTGAGAGAAGAGCGGGGAGGACAAGGGGAATTTTCAGAAATGTCCCGTGGGCTGTTAGTTGGATCTCCTTAATTTCCTTTTAAAATGTGAGTAAGAATTGGAATTACATTTCATTTCTTTTTGATTCTTTGCTGTGTTTCTTCGACCAGCAGAGACTGAGCCTTGTGGAGCACAGAACTATTTGGTCTACATTTGAAACCACAATCTGGGTTCTGAAAATTATCAGGAATTCAGAAAGAGGTAGCGTCAAAAGAAGTTTACACTATGATATCCTGTGCCTTAAGTTCGAGCTTCCCATTTGGATTAACTTAGGGAGCACAAAATGAGTTCACTGCCAAAGGGACCAGAGAAAGGGGGCCGGTGTCCGAGCGTAATATTCAAAAACATTAAAAACACAACTCTCATGTAAGCACACAGTGAGGACAGGCCAAGATCATATTATTCATTAACAAGGGAACTAGCAGAGTGACAAAACTGGTTCCAAACAGGAAGGACAGGAGGGATTGATAAAACGTTAGATGCAAAACTGGTTGGGTCCTGCGTCTTTCAGGGCTGAGAGAATTTGTAAGCCCCAAGGTTATCTGTTCTATTGGACATGAATCATTTGCATGTCTTCTGGACACACCGTCACTCGCAGCCAGTCAATCTTCCACTAGTTAGCATTTAACTGCAGAGTCTTGGCTCTAATCAATGGTAAACGGTAAGTCGAACAAAGTTGCACCAGAGAGTCAGATAACTTTCATTCGGGCCTGTTTGCCAATGTGCTAGCATGATCCTGGGGAGCCCACGGTCGTCTTTGCCCTCGTTTCCAAGCTTCAGCAATTTCTACTAATACCACCATGCATGGGTGGTTCTTCATAACCTACCGCGCTATGAGGCCTAGCCCCTTACTTTTTATATTCAAACTCACACACACGTGTGCACACATGAACACACGCGATGCATGCATGTACCTGGACAGAGGATTCTTCTGTGGATTGAAGAATAACCCCATTAAAATCTGGACCCCTATAAAAACCTGGGTGCATGCTGCTCAGCCAACACACTCGCCATGTTTGGCTGCTACAACCAAAATTCAAACGAAAGAGATCTGGACATTTACTTGTGCCTCTCGGGGAACATCAGGGGATCCAGTTCATGGCCAAGAACGTACGTTGTCAGAGCCGTGTCCACGCTGGCGGCCTCACCTTGTGAAAGGTCTCCAGGCATCCGCGCACCTGCTGCCTGTTGAGTTTTCTCTCCCTCCCGGCCTTCCTTCCTTCCACCAACTCTATTATTTCTATGAAGACAAACTTGGCTTCTCTGGGGAGGTCCGCCCTCCCATTCCCACCTGTCCTTCTAGTCCTGTTTTTCCGTCCGATGTCCTGATTCTGCACCACGAACTTCCGGGAGGTGATTGGCTGAGAGCAGCCCCCGGTGGGAGCACTGGGTCAGGGGTCGGGTGGGGAGGGGGCCCCGTCGCCCATTAATAAATCTGACATTTCGTCGTGTATCTGGGACAGCAAGCCCAAGAGGGCCCAGGTGGAAGGAAACCAGCCGCATGCACACGCGCACGCGCGCAAACACACGCTCAGGCACACACACAAGCGACACACGTTTGCTTTGAAGCTGATGCAGCTTAGGTTTGGGGGCCTCTCACCTGCGTGGCCCCTTCCAAGCCCCTGGGAAGGGCTCTAACAATTCTGCATTCGTAACTTTGTCTTCATTTCTCAGTGAAAGCTCCCAAACCGTATAAGCTTCGGGACCCCCGGAACCTGCACCTGTCCCGCTGCCTCCCCGATAGAGCCAGAAGGCATTCGGGGTCTCCCCTCCGGCCAGAGTAGCAGCTGGGCTTTGACTCTCCACCACTCTCAGGGACCCGTCACAATCCAGCAGTTTCCAGGCCCTTGGAGAATCGTCCTTTTCCGTCTGGCAACTAGAGAGGTGAGAAAGGCTGGCTCGCCGCCCTGGAGAGGGCAGGCGACTATCGCCGCAGGACCTGAGCGACGTCTTAATTACTCGGGGCCTCCCTTTAGCCTCCACTGCTGGTCCCGCCACCCCGGAGGAGCCTTGAGCCACAGGATCTGAGCGCTAACTGGCTCTGTCACTGTCTCGCATCCCTCCCCCACAGCCTACCCAAGCCCCTAGGCCTCCATCGTTCACTGATTTGGGGACCAGGGCTTATCTTTAAAAAGCGGATGGAGAAGTTCTCTTTAATTTTTTATTAAAGTCATCCAGTCTGCATAGAAAGGGGAATGTGCTGGGAGCTGCCAGAATTTACACACATTTGCACAGCCCCTCAGTCGTCCCGCAGGCTGCGTTTCTTTCCTCCCCCTCCTGTATTAGAGCAACACCAAGGGCTGGTGTCCTGCAAATTGCCAGCGGGGCTCCTGGGACGCATGGAGCAGAGAGAAGAGACACTGAGCATGAATATCAGCAAAGGCAGGTCAGGGCCGCAGCCAGGACTAAAGCCCGCCCTGGCTACAAGGGGTTGCACAGCTGGCGATAGAGTGACAGACAGGACGTGCCTAACCAGGGGCGGCCGGACCAGCCCTGCTCCTGCCGACTGCTGCAGGCAAGCCCCAGCAGCCTTGCTTCTCAGAAAAGGGACAGGAATTGGACTTTTTGTGAAATAGACTTGGAGATCTTGGCCACAGCCCCTCAGTGAGGACTTCCAGGAGCCTCCAGGACTGAAGCAGAGAGGGTGGCAGGTCTGGGGGCCGAGGGGTGTGGGACAGGACACTGACGTGAGGCTGCCTGCACTGATCTCCACTGCCCATCGAGAGACCAACAGTCATCAAATATGTCCTTTAGGAAAGTTCCCCTGCTCCTTGGGCAGTTGGGTTCAGGGGACTAAGGCAGGGGTTCTTAACCTCGGCTGAATGTCAGAATCACCCAGAAACGCCAAAATTCCTGATGCCCCAAACCCAGGGATTCTCACTTAATTGTTCTGCGGCCTGGTCATGGGGAAGTTTAGGGGCCCCCGGGTGATTCCGGTGGGCAGCCAAGGTGAGACCCACTGACCGAGCAGGTGGCGGCTGAGAGTTGGCCCAGCTCTCAGCGCTGATTCCTGAGAATGACAGAGAGGGAGGAGAACCCAGGATAACGACCGAAATGGCAACCAAAGGGCACACGGTCACTGCTCGCACACCCTGTCCCGCTCAACCTCCACAGCCATCCTGCGAGAAAGATTGGTTGACATCCCCGTTTGGCACATGGGGAAACTGAGGGTTGGTTGATGTAACTCACCCAAGGCCCACAGCAAGGGGCAGACTCGGAATTTAAAGCTAGGCCATCTGGCAAGTTCTACAAAGGCCTGGAACCTTGAGGAGAGGGGAAGGTAGAGGATTCTTGGAACTAGTGGCCCAAGAATAGAGAAGCTGAGGGGTGAACCCGTGTCTCCTTTCCTCGGTGAACTCAGGGCCATTGAAAACCTGGACCTCAGGGCACCTGCGGGTGGGGCTCCGGCTCCTCTCTCTTCCCCTGCAGTCTCTCAACAGGAGACGCCCGGGAGACGTTGTAAACAGAGCAAGGAAGGGATGGAAGAGGGAGGGAGGAAAGAAGGAAGGAGAAACAGGCAGGCAGGCAGGAAGGGATGAAGGATTTAGGTCATCCTATTTTTATTATTTCTAGGTAGTGAAATATGACTAAGGGCCCATGAGTTTGTTGGTTGTTTTGTTTTGCTTATAATTTTTTTATTGATGCATAACAATTGTACATACTTATTGGGTACATGTGATATTTGGATACATGCGTGTTGGTTTTGGTTTTCACTCATGAGTCCTTGAGTGTAGTGGGGCCGGGTACGACATATAGAAGAAGACTTGATGCTGTTCATACTGGGATGCAAAGCAGCGTCTCTGACACAAAGAGAATGAAGCAGGAGTCGGACCTGGGGGCAGATAGCTCTGGTTCCATAACCTGGCTCTGCCCCTTGGGAGGTGTGCGACCTTCATCACAGGACAGCTCCTCTGTGACATGGGGACCACAGTGGCACCCACTTCCTGGGGTAGCTGGGGCCGTTCAGTGAAGCAATGCCTGGTACATAGCAAGCACTAAAACACTTTTGATGACCATGGCTGCTGTTTCCTATTTACTCATGCACAAAGAATGAAAGCATGCTACATAAAATGAGCCCTTTATTTTAGCCATAAACAGTAATACAGACGCTGTTATTTAACTCCGGGGACTGGGCTGAAGGATCCTTTAGAACAGCCAGAAAGAGCCAGTTCTGGGGATTTCAGCCACGGCTGGGCCTGTCCACACACAGACGTCTCTGTCAGCAGCCATATGTCCTGATCTGCTCAGGACAGTCTGGATTGATGACTGCTGTCCTGGCATAATTACAAAATGTGTTCCCCTCTTCACCCCTGTGGTGGCCTGGTGTGGATGCGGCATGACACGTTCTCGGACACACATCGGGACGCCACGTTCCTGCACGTCTCTCTCCCGGGTCTACTTCTGTAGGCAGACCCCGACTCCAACCCAAACCCCGGAATTTCCAGCTTCAGTCCCTGTCCCTAGTTCTGGGACAGTGACAACATCACCCCAGCATCCTCTTCGGGTAGCTGTGGGCCCCTCCGCTGAAGGGAACAGAAAGCCCAGCTCACAAAGCCAATCGCATAGCCTCTGTCGAAATCGACATCCAACAGGACAACACAAATCCCCGTGTCAAAGGGACAAGGAGCATTTTTTGCGTCCAACAAGAGCTCAGCAGGTATGTGACATCCATGAAACAGTTGAAAAGACGGATTTTTTTCATTACTGCTTTTATTCAGGTTTCCCTCCCCACCTTGGTGTCCCTCACGTTCACGCAGAACACCGCAAGCATTTCCATTGACGTTCTGCGGGTTCGACTGGGTTCAGTGTGAGTCACCTTCTCCTTCATAAATTCAAAGCTGATATAAATCACAGGCTCTAATGAGGAACCAGAATCACTGAGATCAATTTCAAACCAGCCACGCCCGAGTCGTAGGGAAAACAGTGCCATTTCCTTAGAAACTCATTGTACTGAAATTGTGTTGAAAAAAATATCAGGGCCCCTTCCTCCGCCCCTGCGAGTGTGGACGTGACTCTCCGTGGGCAGTTTAAAGCACTTCAGGCTGAGGAAGTGTTAATATTCAGGGATCCTGGCACAGTTCTGGTTTCATGACCTGTGATGTTGTTCACTAAAGGTAATTCACGAAAGATGATTCCGTTTAGACCCCTCTGTGAAACCCACCATGCAAACAGACTCACACACCGCACAAAACATTCTTCGTCAGACTGTAGGTACCAGATTTTGGTGTTAAGAAAATGCTCACGACTAGAGTAAAAATCAAGTAAGCTATTATCCCCATTAAGGAAATGGGGGAAACTGAGGCTTAAGAGACCCCCAAAAACTTTGAGGGTGCCTTGGGAGGAGCTCAGGTGGCATAAAGAGCTCTGGGGTCAGACAGACTTGAACGCGCATCTCTCTAACCTCAGCACTGCGGAGCAGGTCACTGCGCTCCGGGTACCAGCTTGCGGAGTCTGGTGGGGCAGAACACACGCGGACCCGACGTGTTACATGTAGCAGGTTTGTAACTTACAGAGGGGCAGCGCGGGACGACAGAAGCCTGGGGTTCATCGTGAGCCGTCCCCCGAGGCTCAGGAAGATGCCCAGGGCAGACAGAGCACAGTTTCTTGAGCCAGTCTGCCTGGACTTGGTGCTGTGCCGCCTGCTGCCTGTGTGTCCTTGGGCACGACGCCCTCTCTGCCTCGGTTTCCTTGTCAGGGAAATATGCATAGAAAGTGGTCCTCGG
>RJWJ010021250.1:0-28105 GCA_004363605.1 Indri indri
GGACTGTTGTCTTTGATCCAATATCCTGATGACACACTCTGCCTTTCTTAGCACACAGAATGAGCTGTGTAAGTCATCTAGAGTTCCTGAGCATAGGAACACCGAGCGCGGCAAACACCATTGACTACCTAACTGGGCTTGCGGTAGAAAGTAAACAGAGTGACAGCCCTAACGAGAACAAGCACCAGGACCAAAGAGCAGATCCCAGCGGCCTTCCAAGTAAAGAACTGCCACTGAACAGGAGACCGACTGCCTTACAGTGTCTCATGCAGTCTGGCAGGACTCGGCCGGACCCCTAGTGGGCCCATCTGAAGATCACCAACCATGTTTTTGAATGTGATTGTCCTGGGTTGGGGCTGAGTGCCCTGACCTAGGCCATGTGCCAGAAAACACCTACACATCCACAGCAGGAGACAGATATTGAAGAGGAGCTATCCCAACAGCCTTCCGCCTCCCACCTCCAGGCCCCCCTCCCCTGGCCCACCCTCCCTCTGCGTGCCGAGTACTTTCTACCACGGGTAAAACCCCGTCCTCACTTTACGCTTTCAGAGGCTCCTGAGGCCCTGCCCCTTGGCAATCTCCAGCCATCCGCAGGAAACGACCCTATTCTGTGGCTTAGCATTTTCCAAGGTAGGTTGAAAAGAACCCTAGCCCTAAAAGACGCTCCAAGTGTCCTGAGACACCAGCAAGTCTAGGAAATGCTGCAAACAATGTCTCAAGGAGCATTAGCACGTGGCATATGACTGAGAAGTCCTGTCGTCACGAGATCTGTTTCACTTTAAGCCGGCATTTCTACTTCTGTCACAGACTCCTTGTCTGACTAACACCCATGAACATCCCAAGGGAAGGATTTTTGGATTAGTCGGTGATGTCACCAACTTCCCATCATTTCTTTTATGCCTTTGGGGCACTGCATTATGCTGTGTCTTCCAACAAAGGTTATTCTCCTTTCTCTACCCACAAAACTCATATTCATGCTTCAAAGCCTGGTTCAGCTTACAGCTCCTCTGAAAAATATTCCTGTAAACTCCAGGCTCGATCTTGTTCTTCCCTTGATGATAGCACTTATCGCAGGATTTGTTACAGTCCCATTTCCTTTTAAAGTGTGAGCTCCCCGAGGACAAGAACCAGGCCTGCTTATTTTCTAGAAATGCAAGTGTATGGCACGGTTCCTGGAACGGTGGTCCACACTCATGGTGCGATGGGATGTAATGAGTGCTGAAGGAGCAAGAAGGTGAATGAGCCCATAGTCACCACGAGAACATACTTCGGCCTGGCCCTGCTGCGGAACCCTGCCAGGTGGCCTATGTCATGACTGGGGACAGCCCCTCCCCTCGGCAAGGCAACACGATCTCAAGGCAATAGCTGCCATGCTCCAAGAGAGTCTACGGGTCACTTCAGGAAGATTCAAAATAGATGCTACATCACTTGGTGTTGCTAGGAAACAGATCGTTTGCTACAAGGCAGGTTGATTAGCATTGCGCAGAAGACACAAACTAAGAAATGGCTGCATCTTCTCATCTGTCCAAACCAGACATCAGTTTCTATTTCAGCTTGGGTGGAAAAGCAAAGTTTGCAGTCAGATCTGGAGACTGCAGATGCTTCTCAGAAGACCCTGGGACACCTCCGAGGCCTGGGGTGACTCTGTAAGCGCTGAGACCAGAAGGGACAGACTTAATTTGTGAAGTCCACCTCGGTCTTGCACTTAGGGACTTTGTGCATCTTGGCCCAGGAAGAGCCTGGAGGAGACACAGTCTGGGCAAGTGTCACGTGCAGACAGGAGAGACCTCTAGGTGCCTGCTGCCCCCTCCCCTGCCTGCCTCTGAGTTCTGGAGGCCAGGCACTGGAGTGACTCGTTCTGCCTGGAGGTCTCACAGGGCAAGCAGGAATCACCAGGCCATTACCGATGAGGTCTTGTAGGCAGGGCACTGCTGACTTCCTTTCAAGTGGGCCATCCTGGAAACCACTTCCTCTACAAAGACCTCTTTGCCAGCTCCTTGTCTAAACCACCAGAGCAGTGTGCTAGATGCTTTCATGGGGATTATCAGCTGTGTACAGATGAGGAACCAGGCTCAGTGATCACACCGTGAGCAACTGGCAGGCCAGCACTTGAATCCAAGTCTGACTAACACAGGTGCTGTGATACAAGCTAGATCCGAACTGAGCAGGAAACAAACAAATGCAATTTTTAATCTTTGAGTATTTTCTTCCTCCTATATGGAAGAATGTCTTGAGGGGTGGGAGGGAAGTATGGTTTGGTCCACAGAGCCCCACTTGTGTAGTCAGGGATATGGGTTCACATCCTGCTCTGCCACTGTCTGCACTGCCTTGAGCAAATTTCTGTCCTCCTCTGGGCCTCTAGCTTCTGCTCTGTTAAATGGGGATAACGAGAGCCGTCCTACATACTTGACTTCCCTAGGTATTAGATGGTAAATGGAGAAGAGCTTTAAAAAGCATAACAGACCATTCAATACTCAGCACACAGTATAAACTCTAAAAGAATTGGCTGGTTATGTGCTCGTTAGCCATTACTGCAATGTACAGAGAAGCTCAGAGAGCCAGGACTGGGCTCCCATTTGGTTTCTACCATGTTGAGCAAATCACTTGATCTCTCTAAGCCTCATTACTTCCATCTGTAAAATGGAAATTATAATGCCCCATTGACAATATTGCTATAAGGATATAGTAAGTTCAGATATATAAAGACCCAGGCTCAAAAGGATGCAACATATTAGAGTTCCTTTCCACCCTTCTGCCCTCTGTCTAGAACCACTGGAAAGCAGAGGCAGCATGCTAGCTGCCTATCACTCGCACTGGCCAGCTCCCCGGGAGGCCCCCAGTTGCTGGGATTGGCCAGTGTGGACGGCAGCACTTACACAATTGTGCCCAGCAGGATGAGACAAACCATAATTTCTAAGGCTGAGACCTAGCCCTACTCAGAGACACAGCATGGGGCCACGTTGAGAAATCCACATGCAAGGCACAGTCTCCCCAGGCCCCAGGGAAATGCAATAGCTGAGGGAACAAGGAGGTGACCGAGCTAATAGTCCCTGATTAAAGCAACTGGCCTAAAGCCAGCCTTTGCAAAGTTTAAGTTTTGTCAGCAATTCTCACATCTCACATCTACACAGCACCTTACAATTTACCAAGGCCTTCTGCAAACAGTCCTTATTCAATAAATCCTTGCAGTGTACAAGGTACTTTTTTTTTCGGTTACAAACATTTCATTGGTCAGGGCGGCCTGGGAGAAACAGGTGTGTACCAGATGTTTGGTGGCGACTGCATACCAAGATCAGCTTCTAAGAGAAACTGTCCCATCCATGGCCCAGCCATGTTTTGTACCATGTGATCATGTCCTACTGTGATCACAGCTGATTAGACCAGAGCTGGGCACTTGTCCCATGGAGGGTCCAGTTACCTGTGGTTTGTCTCAGTTAGGTTCTTTGGGGATTTGGAATTGGACTTGGGGAACAGAGGCTGGGGCAGTAAGCAGAGGAGGGAAAAGCCAGAAGGGGTTACTAAGAGTTGTCAGGTTGTTGAGAAGGACAGGGTGGCCACGATGGGCCTTTGCAAGGCAAAGCTCTGTGGCGCCACAACCTATGAGAAAGCAAAGGAAGTGGGAGACGCAGAGAGAAACAGAGTCACACAAGGCTCTTGTGCCTGGCAGCTTCCCATTTTTAGTTTCAGTTGACTCCTGAAAGATCCCTGCCACCTTATCACAGCCATCCTTTCCTGAGTTAGCTGGAGTGGGTCTCTGTCCCATGCCCTCGGTGGCCCCGCTTGGGACAGTAGCAAAGTGAGCACTGCTGTCCACACTCTGCAGCCTGAGGGTGGTGCTGTGACTGGCTGGCATCCCACAGCCAGACCTCCCGCAATGGGCCCTCACTGCGTTTAGCCTGCAAGAAGTTGTGTGGCTTTGCACCGAGTCCCAGAGGAAGGAAGAGACGGTCGTAGGCAGGCAGATATTTGGGGAGGTGTTTCTCAGCTGTCTCTTCCACTGGAACGTGAGTGCTGTGAGGGCAGGGAGCGTGTCGCCTTGTTTAGTGCTGCATCCTGCAGCCTAGGACAGGGCTTGCCCCAGAGCAGATGCTTACATGTTTGTCAGATGAATGACTGAGTCGATTAACCAGTCCCAGGATGGTAGACCACAGTAAGAACCTGGGAGGTTTGCATACCCTTACCCAGACAGCAACAAGTGCTGCTTCTTTTGGGATTCCAGATTCTTCTGGGGCAAATGTTCACTTCCTTCTCCCTTGGGAATTGTTTCCAAAAAGCAGCTGTTGTCAGCTTGGGGTTCAATTCCCGGTCAGCACTGGGAAGTAAGAGGACCACTTAATCCTTGGAACAGGGCGGCCCCTGACTGCCACCCGGACAGCAGATGTCGGAATTCCCTCCACAGCACCGCCAACGAGTGACCTCTGCCTCTACCCAAATTGCCCACAGGACCCAAGGTCGCCCCTTCCCTCACCAGCAACCATGGCGGGTGGGAAGTTGAGTTCACACTACTGTAACTTCTTTCCCCTTGGCCCTGGCTCTAGGCTCAGGGCCTCATGGAAGCAACCTCAACTATCTTCAACAGAGTACGGAATGAAAAATCCTCCGGAATGCAGCCTAGGGAGACATGACTCCCAAATTTCCTGGGTGATCTTGAGCCAGTCACTTGACATCCCTTAGGCCAAAAGACCCAGTCTTTGGCTGGACCTGGGTTCAAGTCCTAGGTGAACCTGGGACAAGTAGCTCTCACTGAGAATCTGGCTGTCCAGCCCAGAGCAACGTCTGCCTGCTCACAGCAGCCATGTGAGCTGCTGACTGAGGGCCAGCATGGACGTCAGACCTACTCAGGAGATGTACTCAGGTCACGTCGGGGCCACAGGCCCCAAGGCTGAGCCTGGAAGCAGGAGAGGATGCCGCTGAGGTGGCCACCCACTCTCGAATCTCACACACATGCTCCTGGAGCTGGGGCTCGGAGTGCTGGGAAGGCCCAGCACAACTTGGTTTTCCCCAAGCTCCAACTCCAGGGCCTGGGGACTGGCAGGCCAAGCCGGGGAGAGTTGGACGGGGCTATCTTCTGACATCCCATTCCATGATCCGGCGAGAAAAGGACACCAGGCTCCATGAGCACATGACGCGAGTGCCTACCTGCCAGTTGGGTAACACCTGACAAATTGCCCACATCTCTGAGCCTCAGTTTCCTCATCTGCAGAGGAGGCTGGGACACCTGCTCTACTTCCATCCACATGTTGTCATGGAGATCAAATTTGGCATGAGGTCAGAAAAGTTCTGGCAGACTGAGAAGGGCCGTGCCTTTGAAAAGGGTCACGTTGCACGGCGTGGAAGCAGCACTCATCCTTCTCCCTCCCGTGAGTCAGGAACCAAGGTCGGGGCTCCTGGGCAGAGCTGCAGGCCTCACATTCTCCCCTCACCGGGATCCACCGAACACCCCACTATGGAATCCCCAACCTCCCAGTGAGACGTGCGTTATTATACCCATTTCACAGATGACAAAGCTGAGGTCTAGAGAGACTGAGTGACTTGCTGGGTCCCACAGCTGCTAAATGATAGCTATGGCCCTGGGGAAAGAGTCACAGGAAGAGAAGAATGAGAGACAGAAGAACGAGAGGGGGGATGGGAGGAAGGCAGTATCGAAAGAGAAAGATGGAGAAGAGCAAGGAGGGGGAAAGAGGGGAGGAGGGATGAGGGGGAAAGAGCAAAGAACGAGGATAAATCACCCATGGCAGGCTGGGTGCAGGGCGTGGGGCGGGCCCTCCAGGCGAGGGGTGGGGGGTGCGCGGGCGCAGGCAGGAGGAAGTGACAGGTCAGCAGAGCCATTCGGCTGAGCTACGAAAGCCTCCAGCCAGGGTGGCAAAAAAAATATTAAACGCGACTTCCTCGAGCTTTAGAAATTGCTGAAATACAGAGGCCGCAATGGAAGATAAAGTGTCCTACAAAGGGAGCTCCGAACGGAATCAATTTCCCTGGGCCGACTTTTATGTCCTATTATAAGAAATTGAAAAATTATTTCGGTGGGAACGTCGCTTTGCCAGTCCACCTCTCCCGAAGACATCGAGACGGAAAATGGCTTCCAATAAAGGGCGTCAGTTCTCGTCCTCCTTCACCGAGCTGATCCTCTGCTCGGTGGCCCAGGGGACGTGGGGCCGGGAGAGTCTGGGGGGCTTTCCTGTTAGAGTTTTGGGGCTGGCACGGAAGGCAATAAAATGGAGACAAATGTGACCGCCCCAGGGACCACCAGCTCCTGACGGCCAGACGCACAGCACCGGCTGGAACACGATACCCTTGAGGCTGGCTAGACTGGGCCAGGGTGGAATGTCAGGATTCCCTGGACGGGATGTCCCACTACAGGGTGGACTCTGGCAGCTGCTGCCACAGCACACATGTTTGCTTCTAGGGTCACAGCATAAAAGGCTTTCCCGCCCGCCACTCCTCCCCTCGTCCCCACGTCCCATCGCGGTGAACTTCTCACCTTTCCCTGCGCATGGCGGGATTTCCTTCCACGCCTTGGAGCCCTTGCTCTGTCTGGGACGCCCTTTCCTGCTTGTCAGTCTGGCAAACTCCTACTCATTCTCCAAGAACCAGCTGCAATGTGCCTCCTCACACGGCATCCCTGATCTCCCTCCCCCTGCGGTGGGTGGAATAACGGCCTCCCCACATGCCCATGTCCCAATCCCCCGAAAGCTTTGAATCTGTTACCTTACGTGGTGCAAGGGACTCTGCAGAGGTGATTCAGTTAAGGGCCTGGAGATGGGGGTTGCCATGTACTGACGAGCACCCCCCTAGGCGGGAGGCAGCCTCCCGGCCAGCGGTGGGAGATGAGACGGAAGAGGCCGGTGTGAGGCTAGGGAAGGACCACCCGCTGCGGGCCCCTCTGGGAGCCACAGAGGTGAGAAAACAGATTCTCTCATCAGAGCCTCCAGAAGGAGCCCGCCCTGCCAACACCTTTACCTCAGTGGGACTACCTTTGGATTTCTGACTTCCAGAACTATGGGGAAATAAATATGTGTTGTTTTAAGGCGCTCACTTTGTGGTAATGTGTCATAGCAGCAATAGAAATGGATACATGTGGGCAGGGCCCCTCCTCCCTCTCCTGGGCCCCCTGGAACTCTCCGTCCTCACGACTAGCATTTATCAGGGCCTTCCACGTGCCAGGCCTCGCCTCGGGCCGCGGAGGAACAAATGCACTCAATCTTACCACAGGTGCTACTATCCCCATTCTACAGAGGAGAAAGCTAAAGCCCCGAGAGATTAAGCAACTTGCCAGAGGAAAGTCACACGGGTGGTACATGACAGAGCTGGAACTTGAACTCAGGACACACTGTATGGTGATCGTATGTTTAAGTATTGGTCTCTTCCACCAGAAAGTAGGGTTACAGGGTAGATGTTGGATTGTCTCTGGGTCCACAGGGCTTGGTCCAGGCCTGGTTTAACAGGCGCAGGCCTCCAACAACTGCAGAATAGTAAACACCTGAACTGGGGCCTTCCTGGTCCTGTACCAGGAGGTTCAGCGAACCCTGTTGTACAAAAGGTGCAAGAAATGGAATGTCTGCCCTTGGAAACTAGAACTTCTAATCAAACTAGATTGTTTGTAATAATAACATAAAATACTCTATTTCACACTTTCTGTGAGCCTTCCTTATGGGTGGTTTCCCATAAGGTAACCTCTGGATGAGTTCCCGCCAACATATTTCCCTGAACCTCAATTTCCTCCTCTGCAAATGGATACCATCATCCCGCGGATGAGGATAAATGAGAATGTGCACACGAAAGCACTGGGTGCAATGAGAATGCCACTCTCATCCTCTCTGGGCCTCGCAGCAAAGCTGCGCAGCACGCTGGACAGCTGGCAGGTGGTCTTGCTCCCCCGTCACAGAGGGGGAAACTGAGAGCCCACAGGCTGCTACAGCACCCCACTGTAAAGTGTAAGACCGCCTGACCTAAGTACCACGGGGCTGGCCACGCTAGGTGTCACCAGGATGCAGACGTGGAGGGGTCGTTTGGGACTGGGATGAAGAGAGGTGAGCAGAGAAGCCAGCCCGTGATTGTAAATGATGGGTGTGACTCTGATGGATCACGATGAGCAAAGGGAGTGACGGAGGGGAGAGAGCCCCATAGGGAAGGGGAGGCTCTGAGAACGTGGGACACGGGGTTTGTGACAGAGGCCACAGAGCCAGTGGACAGGAGGAGGTGGACAGGGTGGGTGGGAGCAGGGGTGGCTGGGAGCAGAGGGAGCCCCCGGCCTCTCTCCGTCGGTCTCTGGTATGACTCGGAGCTGAAAGTCAAGGGGCTCCCAGCCAACTGTCTAGGCCAGGGGTTCTCAGCCCTGGCTTCCCAGAACCACTCGGGGAGGCTCAAAAATCCCAACGCCCAGGCTGTGCTCCAAACCGATTAACTCGATGTCCCCAGCAGTGGGACCCCCTCACCCTGGTATCAGCATTTGTCAAAGTTCCCAGGTGAGTCCAAAGTACAGGAAGGCTGGGAAGCTCTGCTCTAGGCCTGGGACCCAGGGCCAGGATGTCAGCCTGGGGTCATCTGGACCCCAGATTGGCTAATTACCTTCGGCAGTTCCCGGTGTGGTTGAAATGCTTCCTTTCCCTGGCCCAGTGCCCCGGAGCCCCGCAGCTCTGCGTGAACATGATACTTCACTTCCTGTCCTCCACCAGGACTGGGCCTTTGGGGGTGTTCGTGCAGTTGTTTGAGGATAAGATTCCACCTGCCTCACTTCCCTGAGGGCCAGACTGAGTCTCCATGGCTCGGTGGCCCTGCCCTGAGGCACGGTGGTTCCCAGACCCCCAACACCCAGCTCACCCCGAGCATCACTGAGGCTTCTCTGGGGCTGACCCCTAGCGTGAGTGGCCTGGGGACAAGGGGATAGGAGTGGGTAGGTGCTCTGTACACATGCTAGTTAAGTTAGCCTTATCATACCCAGGAAGCAGACATTTGAAATCATCCTATTTTACAAAGGAGAATACAGAGGCTCGGGGAGGTGCGGCAACTTAGCCTAAGGTTTCACAAATGGGAAATCTGTGAAGAGCTGGGTCTCCCACCCAGGTCTGCTGACTCCAGAGCATGGGATTTAGCTCTCAGGGTCTCAGTTTCCCACCTGTAAAATCGGCATGACAAATAATTCCTCCTTTACTGTGTTCGCGTGAGCATTGAAACAGCATGTTAACCTATATAAAGCAGCTAGTAGAGTGTTTAGAATTCAGCTGATGCTTGATAAAAATGGCCCAGATTGACCTTTTTAAGGACTCCACATTAATGCCTACGTGGTCTGAAGAAGAGACACCGTAGCTAAGTTGAAAAGAAAAAAAAGGGGGTTGAGACCAGAGTGTTATTTTTCTCATCTCTGCTCTGATTCCTCTCCATGCTCTCTGAAAAACTAATGAGCTCGTTACCCATGCTAATTAGCACTTGTCTTGGCACCCAGTCAACAAGCAAATGCCTCAGGTCAGCCATCGGGGTCCCTTGGGGGAAAGCTGAGAGGTGAGGCAGGGCTGCTTCCCCCGGGTCTGCCAGGACGGACATGCCCTCAGGTGGTGCAAAAGACACAGGTGAGGTCTTGGACATCCTGGACACTTCCTAGCTGCACTCGCAGACATGATGCTTTTATATCCCCTTTTCAGATGTCACTATTTTCTCCCATTTTAAAGCATTCACCTGTCAATGGAGCATCCTAGATCCTACAATAAGGAAATGCATTTCAAATACTCCCAGATCCAGGACAGTGCCTGGCACAGAGTAGGCATTTAATAAATACTGGTTGAATGAATGAGTGAATTTATGAAAACTCACTTAAACTGCCTAAGTCTCCAATACTCACACAGGTGGCAATGGGGCTGCTCCGATCATGAGGCCTTAGTGAGCTGGAGGCCGAGGGAAGAAATGTCTCTTTGCCCTGGGCCAGGGGAGGTGAGGTCAGGGAGCCAGAGAAGGGGTCTGGCCTGGGCATGCACTCAGTACTCGGGCGGACAGGGAGGGGGCTGAGGGCAGACCAGGGCAGGAGAAGGACACAGGTCTGTGAGAAGCTCTCACACCTGCGCCGCTGCCCCAGCCGAGCTGCTTGGAGCGATGGAGCTTCCAGGAACAGAGTACGAGGACACTCACAGACAGGGCCTGCGAGTGCCCCGCCATGGTGGACTGGCGCTGGAGTCTCTGAAAATAAAACCTCTCTTTGACTAACCCTCAAGACAGCACACCACTTTGAGAGTCTAAGAATCCTTCTCTACTTTCTCCCACCCCACCTTGGCCCTTCCTTTTGACCCTTCCAGAATGGCAATATTTCATTTTACTAAGAAAAACCAGCAGCCCAAGGCAGGAAGCAGAGTAGACAGGCCACCTTCCCAATTCTACCTACATTTTCTACCTAAATTACCAACACAAATATTTCAGGAACCTGCACTTGGCTGGGTGGTTAGGTAATTCATCTTATTTACCATCTAAATGCACTTGAGAACTGAGATAGATTCATTCGCGTTGTCACTTCTTAGTCAGATGCAATTCACAGTAGAAATCGCTGCCATCCAAAGCTTCCATAACTTCCAAAGGGTAATGGATTTTTTTCAGCCCATCGTTCTTCCCTGCTCATATTTGCTTGAGGATTCCAAATGGATTCTATTTACTGTAATTACTGTTCTAACTGCAGCTCACTTGCAATGCATCAGGTTAATGTTAACAAGATACCCAGCTGATGCTGGCAATGTGTATTCATTGTTCAAACTCGTCACCCACCCCCTTTGGTGTTGTCTCAATTCTATTTTCTGAACCCAAAGGGGAGGAAGCAAAGCCAAGTAACACGGGTGTTTTTTTCCCGTTTTATTCTTCTCTAACGCCATGGGCTTTTTCTCCGTGGATATTCATTGTTCCTGGGTTTTCCTATTCCTGTATTTACATGGCATTATTACAAATGTTATGCTTTGCTTAAATACTGATTTACATGCTTCCCTTCTCTCAAGTGTTTTCATGCTATTAGTGTCATTAAATTCCACATTATTTGATTCTTAATAATAAAAATTAACATCAACAAAGTGCTAACAATGTGCAAGACACATTTCTCCTATGTTATCTCTATAAGAAGAAGAGAAATAATGGTATCAGTGTATCAAGAGTCTTAATCTAAGTTATTGGGGAGTTTTATATTCATCATTTGGATCTATGGAAAAAGTACATACTTCAGAGGGGCAAAGACTAGGGTCCAAATTCTACTTTCACCCCTTATTAGCTGTATGAGTTCAGGTGAGCTTATCTCACTGAACTTCAGTTTCCTTATCTGTAGGAGAAAACTAATACCTACTTCACATGTCATTGAGATGGTTCTTGCAAATAGTCGGGGCTTAATAAATTATTAATATATCTGTTATTGTTATACCTTACTAATAACTTCAATCATGTAGCCAGACCTGAGGGCCACAGGCCACACAGGTGTGACTGTATTTTAGCAAGGTCTATTTAGGCTTCCACGAGGACTTGTTGAGCTGGAAGGAGCTTGGAGATGAGGCCTTTACTCCTCAAAGTGTGATCCACAATCCAGCAGCAGCAGCGTCTGAGAACTTATTGAAATGCAGACTCTAAGGTCCTTCCCTAGGGGAAAAAAGTCTCATGACTTGACTCTATGGAGTTGGTGGAAAACCAGATTGTCCCTCCAAGGTGTCCTGACTACCTGGTTTCAGTCTGAGAAACAAAGAGAAGCCAAGAGGAGGCATTCCCAAATAAAACAGCAAAGTCCATTCTAGCTTGGTCCATCATGCAAGCAGCTACAATCCCCCAGAGCGCATTTTACCCTCCTCCTAACAGTGATGACCATTAAGTATGATGACAATGAAGGCCATTTGCTGATTTGGGTGGTAAGAGTCCAAGACACATAGCTTTGATGTTAGACAGATGCCCTCAAACTCTGGGTAAGTCTCTTCTCTTTTCCATCTAGGTTACCTCGTCTATAAAATGAGGATAACAATACCTACCTCCAGGGGTGTTTGAGAATTAATGCAGACGGATGCTTGGCTTGATGCCTGGCACACCGCAGGCACTCAGTTATAGCTGCAGCAGGAGTAGCCTTAGCAATAGTAAGAATGTGCATGTATGAGGTGAGAGGCAGGGGTTGGGGCTGCAGCTGCTGTTATTGGCACCTCTGCAAAAAGAGCTACCCTTGCTTGCCCTGTTCCCAAAGCCACGTTCTCGGAGTCAGTCACCTGCTGTCATTAGGGGAGACAAAGGAAAACTGGAGTTGGAATGAAAAAGTTCAGCTTTACTTCCCATCTCCTGGTAACTTTCTTGGGAGAACTACTCAGCCCTTGACAATCTCACTTTCCTCATCTGTAAAATGGGCATAACACCATTTCCCCCACTGCCTCAAGGCTGGAGTGAATAGCTCAGAAAACAAAGCATCTGAAAGTGACTTGCAACCATACAATGCTGAACAAATGAAAAGGATCTCTGTGATCACGGCTTCTTCCTAGGCCCGAGCCATGCCTCACGGTGGTTCTCTTCTGTTTCCTCTCATTTCTTTCTCTCCCTTTCCCACCTTTGCAGAGGCCTCCATTGCCAGACAGGCCCCTGCAAGCTCTCTCCTGGGTTTCCCTCTCTCCCCCTGCAGATGAATTTGTTCATCACTGGGGAAGAATCTTACTTAGAAACTGCCCTTTCTCTCATAAAATCAGAGGTGGCATTATTAAGGGATTGGGGGGGGGGCGGTGCTTTCGGCTTCACATAAACTCCACTCGTCCCCGCCCAAGTCAATACTGTGTCTACCACGCGAACCGAGCTTCCAGGCAGCCTCCAGACTCCTACCACCCTGCCCCGCCCTGTACCCCAGCCCCTACCAGCCCACCACAGTGATGCCTTTCTACTGGTCCTAGAGAGATTACAGTCACCTTGTACCAAACCCTCATTGCTTCCTTCCCACTTTTTGAACAACCATTGAAGGAACCCCTGATATGCCAAGGCTTAAGGACAGGACATAAGGCTGGCTGATTCAATCTTTCCCCACGATGAGCTCAAAGAGGATGAAGGAGACCTACTTGACTAACTTTAGGGCCAGGGTTCTTTTCCCTATGAAAGGAGGTATGGGTGAGGGCCTCGTTCTCATGGCACTTTGGTACCACATTGCTTGCAGGTGGGGCCTGCAGACAGTCACGCTCCCCAGACATCTGTGTGGCCTTTGGCAAGCCACTCCTCTGCGCCTTAGCTCCTGAGGCCCCTGCCTCCCTCGGCCTCTGTCTCCCTGTCTATAAAAAGAAGAACGTGTAGCTGGGAGAATGTGGCATAGATCAGCTATTTAGCTGTCAGTATTCCCCTCACTTTGACAAGACCTCGAGGGGCCCCACTTCCCAGGATACCTGGACAAAACCATTTTTTGAGCTTTCTGTACCCAATCATAGTCGTCAGTCTTTAATAGAGTCATTTGTTCACTTACATGATAAATATTTATTGAATATCTTTCATGTTCCCACAGAGGCTACATCCGAGGGTGAGCAATGTTGTCATGGTCCCTGACTTCAGGGAGGCCGTACTCTAACAGCAAATACTAGCTGTCTCCCAAAGGACTGACTGTTCCAACCCAGCAGAATCCCTTTCACTGGTACCTGTATCAAAACAGACAGATCACGCAAGATGCCTCCGAGTCAGATTGAGGGGCCAGATGATGATCACAGTTAAATTCTGGTTCCATCCCTCATCAGCTATGAGACAGCTATGGACTGAATGTTCGTATCCTCCTAAAATTCATGTTGAATTAACCCCAGTGTGATGGTATTTGGAGATTAGGCTTTGGTGAAGTATAATAATTAGGGTTAGATTAGGTCATGAGGGTGGGGCCCTTGAGACAGTATTAGTGGTTTTACAAGAAGAGGAACAGGGAGAGAAAAGCCATACGAGGACACAGCAAGATGTCCATCTGCATACTAGCAAGAGGGCCCTCACCAGAAACCTAATTGGTTGGCACCTTGATCTTGGACTTGCAGCCTTCAAAACTGGGAGAAATAAATTATTGCTTAAGCCACAAAATATTGCAGTGGGAGCTCAAGCTGGCTAACCGTGACCTTCCTTATCTTATCTGACTCAGTTTCCTCATGTAGAAAATGGGAATGACTATAACCCTACCTCACAGATTTGAAATCAGCATTAGATGAAATAATACACGTAAAATGCTTTGCACAGAGACTTGCTCAATAAACAGTTATTATCAAAGTGCCCAGCTGGAAATGCCAATCACAGCATGACAGAGCTGGAAGGGATCTTGTCACGCTCCCTCACTGCATGGAGGGAATGAGGCTCAGAGGGGAAAGGCTTGCCCAGGACCACAGAGGGAGGGAGAACCTGCACCGGGGCCCCTGACTCCTGCTCCAGATCTGCCCCTCACCACTGGGAAAGTCTCATCCCTGACACCTAGCACACCCACTTAAATTGTCACCTCCCTCACGTGGTGAGCAGCTCCTATGTGAGGTTGCTAAGAGATGAGGATCCACCACTGAATTCCACACCTGGAAATTCTCTTAAATTAGGTCGTCAGTATTTTTCTCTTTGAACAAAACCCAAGTAGAAAAAAAAATCTCACCCATGTTTGCCTTGAAAAATGCTGGGGGAGGAGTCAGAGCTGTGCTAAAGTGTGCGGCACGTTTATAATAATGGCCCAACACCTTTCATCTGCTTTGCCCTTTGTGGTCTGCAAAGCATGCTTCTACAGATTGTTGGGTCCCCACGATCAATCACTTGTTCATTCACTCATAAATACATATTTAGCACTCTCCATGGACCAAGCCCTGTTCCATGCCCAGAGGCTTAACAGTCCATAAGAGATAAAAAAAAAACCTCTGCTTTCATGGGATTTATGCTCTAGCAGGGGAAACAGTAAATTGCATATACACGTACAATGTTTTCAGATACTGGCAAGTATTATGGAAAAAATAAAGCAGGAAAAGGGGAGAGTTAAGGGGAATTGTTTAGAGTGGACAGAAAAGCTTTCTCTGGGATGCATTTCCAGGCAGGGATTAATAATATGGCTGGGCGCTGGGACCAATGAGATAAAGCAGACGTGGTTCCTGCCCTCGGGGAGCTTCCAGACTAGCGAGGAATGTAAGACAAGTTCACACTTAACTGTGCCTCCTGTTGGAAAGCGCGTCCACCCAGGTCCTTTGGCATGGGGCTGCCCTCTAGCACACAGGAAGTAAAGCTCTCCGGCCTCCTGATTGTCTTCTCTTTGGTCAACAAACAAGAAGTAGATGCTGACTCCAAGGTGACCACTGCTAGGGATCACCTCTGTCTTCCCATCCAGGCACCTCAAGCCCTACTTCTGGCCACCTCTACTGTGAACACCCTTGTCTGTGCCATCATCACCCCTTGCCTGGAATGCTGTCATAGGCTTCTAACTTCTGCTGCTGCCACGATGAATCAATGCTCCTGACAACCACCCCCCCACCCAGGGTGCGCTCAACCCAGCAGCCAGAGAGAGCTATCCCATTAAAACATTTATCAATCATGTCATTCCTCTGCTCAGAACCCTCCAACGGACCCCAACACACTCACAATAAAGGCTAAGTCCTTACCCTCACCTCTCAGACTCTATGTGACCTAACATCCCCACTCAGACCTTGCCATTTCCTACTCCCCTTGCTGCTCACTCTCCTCAGCCACATGCACCTCCTGGCTTTCTTGCCACGCACCAGTTGTGGGCCTACCCCAGGGCCTTTGCACATGCTATTCTCACTGCCTGGAACACTCTTCCTGCAGGAATTTACACGATCTGCTCCCTTACCTCTGTTAAGTCTTGTTCAAGTCTCACCCTATTTTAATTTGCACCCCCCTATTCCAACATCCTTATTTCCTGCTTTTTCTCCCTGTCTTTTATCACCTTCTCATATGTGGTATAATTTACTCACTTTTTTGTCTACTGTCTACCTTCCCTTACTGGAATGCATGCTCCACAAGGACACAGACATTTGTCTGACTTATTTAATAGACATCCCAATGCCTGGGACAGCACCAGGCACAGAGAAGGTGCTCAGTAAATACATATCCGGACAATCATCTACCCCATCCCACACTTGTGTCCCCTCTGACATCCCCTTTTTCTGTTAATGGCATGATCATCCACCTGACCAACCACGGTTCAGTGCGACAGTTCAACGCCCCAACTGGAGCCCAGGAAGTGACAAGCCCTGGGCTGGTGCTATGGAAACAAAGTCACTTCCAGTTCTTCTTTCTTCCCACCCCCTGATATCAAAACTAAACCTGTTTTCTGATCTATAACATTAAGATATTATAGTAATATCTATTTCATAAAATGACATCAGGTAACACGTATGCAGGGTCCAGGAAACATACATGCCTCATAGTAGATGTCTAAGAAAAAATAATTAGAGAGTCGTGCCCCTGAGTATCTCCCAACCATGTCAATTTCCACCCCCCGCTTCCCCACCCTGCTGCAGCAGGAGGAATTTAGAGGCTAGAAGGACCAGACAGCACTGAGGGTTGGAAGAGACGCATGTGGTCTGGGTGACCTTGACTGCCAGCAGGCCCCTGGCTTCACTGAATGCTTCACCCAAACATGATCACCAGTCACATGCACAGGGTAAGACCACAACCTTCTGGGGCTACAGAGCCCCGGGGTTCCCATGGAACCAAAAGTGACCTCCTCCCTGCTGTCTCCTCTGCCCCAGTCACGCCCGGCCCCTCAGTAGGCCTGCTCCCTCCAACCAGCTCCTCACACCGCTGCCCGGTGACATCTGTGGGAACAGAGAGCGCCACCGAGCGTGACTGCCTGCAGCTAATGGATTTGCGTGAGTTGCTGACAGGCGGATGTGTGCGACCGCCACGGAAGATCAGGAGTGGGACGTTCCGGGCAGAGAGGCTGGCGGAAAACCTGCCCCTTGCTCTCTGCTGGCCGGCTGGGGAGTCCCTCCGCAGCCTCCCGTCTGGCTTCTGTGAGTCGATTCCAAGGGGAAGAAAAGGGAGAGAAAGAAGGAAGGGAGGAAGGGAGGGAAACGGGCAGATGGACAGGAGCCAGAGACACAGAAAGACACGCAGCAAATCAAGGTTTCGGAGCATTTTCTGTGCACCCGGCCTAAGTTCTCTCTAAAGAGGTAGGAAAAAAAGGGGGGCAATGTGAGGAAAAGGGGGGCAGAGAGAGAGAAAGGGACAGGAAAATGACAGAGGGACAATGGCAGATGGGCACTCCTCTGGCCAGACCGGCGATGTATGAACAAGATCAGCTCTTAGCCGTTGGGATAAACCTGCCTCCCAGTCAGGGGACAGCCAGAGGGAAAGGATATGGACCTCTCTGGCCCCTAAATACTTTGACCTTAGGGGACAGGAACCCAAGGCTTAGCCAGCACAAGGCACCACTGAGCACTGCCCGCGGAGGGCAGGAGCAGGGCGGGCAGCGCGACTGCCACACACCTGCCTCCCGGACCACATCGGCGCCGACATTCCCTGACCTTACGTTTCAGTTTAGATTAGTTTAAATTTGTTTTCTCTGGGAAGTTTTCTTTCCCTTCAAATCTGTCTGATAAAGCAGGTCTTATGGGGAGGCCCAGCTTCTGGCTGATGATCTGTAGAGAGGAAGAGTCTACAATCTGATGGCCAAGTCCTGGAAGGTTTTCTGACCTAAGCAATCTCATTTCTGGACTTCTAATGTGGTTATAGGGGGAAAAATAGTCTTCGCCTTGAACCTGACAAGCCAGACTCTGCGAATTGCCTAGACTTCCTCAGCCCCATCTGTCACTCCACAAATGTGTCATCCCAAAGCTGTGACGATCTCTAATGCATCACGGCTTATAAATGAGTCTGATGTGAGGCCTGGTACATGAAAAACACTTATAATCAATCAGGCAAATCAGAGAAGCTGTAGAAATAGCTTATAGCTTATGTATCTACTGCCAAGAAAAGCTACAAAGGATATACTCATGATCAACCAGCCAGACATACGTAATTAAAACAAAAGAACAAGAAAAAAGAGGGTTTGCAGTAGGGGTCAGAAAACTCAGGCCCATGGGCCAAATCCAGCTAGCCAGTTTTTGTAAATAAAGTTTTATTGGTACACAGCCACACCCATTTGTTTACATATCATCTATGCTGCTTTCCGCTACAAGGCAGAGTTAGTTAAGTAGTTGTGACAGACACTGTACGACCTAAGAAACCTAAAATATTTACCGTCTTTACAGAATTCTGCCAATCTTTGTGGCACAAGAAAGACCCACAACATTTTGTCTGCAGAAGCTAAATGCAGGGTCTACTGCTTATTTTTTATGTGACCTTGGTTTTTCCGCTTACAAAGTGGGTTTGTAAGTGGAAACCCACTTAATTCCCAGACTGAGAATTAAAAAATGAAAGCTACGTAAAAGCACTTTGCACACTGCCTGGTCCATGGTGAGTTCTCGCTGAATGACATCTTTGTGCCACCCATGTTATTTTAGCGGATGCTGGTTCCAGGACACAGAGAAGGGCAGGGACGGCAGAGCTGGCTGACGAACTGTACCCAGTGTCCTGATTAACGAGCCACAGGGACTCTTTAAGGAAGTTGCGGGGAATGGACATTTAGCGAGTGGCCCTCTATGGCAAGTTAAGTTTATTTCATTTCTTTGATTCTTCTAAGGACTTGCTGCCATCTAACAAGGGAGGATATCAAGACTCAGAGAGGTCATGCGAAGTTACAAAAAGCCCAGGAATGCAAGCCCAGGTCTGTCTGCTTCACAGCTTAAATCCGTACTTTTTTTCTACTTTGAAGTAAGTAACGTGGTTGAAGGAGCTGGTGCCATCTTACCTAGAAAAGGGAGAACTAGTGTGGCACAGTAGCCTGCCTCCAAACACTTGGGTGTTTCCACGTACGGAAAAGGTCCGATTTACAGTAGCTTCAGAGGACAAAACTAGGACCACCAATCCATCCCCTTTCTGATGACATGCTGCTGAGAAATGAACATTTCAAGGACACATGATGATTCTCCCTATGACATATGCAAAGAAACCCCAAAATAACAAAAAAGACGACAAAGAATTTGAAGTCCAAAAGGTTTAAGTCTGTCCTAGAGATAATCGGCCGTGAATAAAATGATATTCTATGTGTGCAGAGCACTGGTAGGTTATAAAGAACTTCCCTGTGTGTAATTTCATTTGTTATTCACAAGAATCATGATAAGATGGTGAGCCACATGGCATAGCCTCCCATTTTACAGAAAAGGAAAACTGAGACTTAGAAAAGTAGGTGCCTTAGCCAAAGTCCTACAGCTAGCTGGCTATAATCGAAGCTGTGGCTCACACTGACACGAGAGACCAGAGTGACGTATTATAGGACCTCAGTGGAACAAATTTACACAATAGAGTGTCTGTCAAGATGAGAAATGAAAATTACTTTGATCCTTTTGGCAGCCAGAATCAATACCTATCCCGGGGCTTTGAGGCACCTAGGGCAGAACCGCTCTCGTATTCCTTAGATCTACAGCCTGAGAAGTCACAGAGTCACACCAGGCAGTGACCCTGTGAGCCAGCAGGTGGTGGATCTCATCAGTGGTCAGGGGCACCTGGACAAGACAAATGCAAAGTATTTGTGCCCATCAGAGGGTCCCTGACTTGCATCTGGACATGGATCCAAGGACAGGACCAAGAACTTTTGCCTATTCTGTATTTAAACCTCTTCTGCAAGAGTGTGGAGTAGTGGTTATAAGGGGGCTCTGGAGTCCTGGATTCAAGTCCTCCTAACTAGTTGGGTAGCCTTAGGCGAGCAACAACCTTCACCTTCAAGTTCTTCATTTACTGAAGAAAGATAATAATTGTACCTACCTCTTGGCTGGTTGTAAGGATCCAACAAGAACATGCATGTGAAATACCTGTCCCAGTGCCTGGTACAGGGTCACCGCCACCACTGCCGCTACCACACTGGGCTACATCATAGCGTGGTTTAAGAGAAAGACAATTCCTAGGGTTGCTCGAGCTCCTAGCCTGACTCCACTCACTATATGACCCTAGGTAAGCCACATAAGCGCCTTGGGCTTTAGTTTTCTCCCCTGTCAAATGGAAATAATAAGCCCTCCAATATCTGTCTAGTAGGGTCAGATATGAGAGATAACAGATATGAAAGGGCATTGTAAACAGTAGAGTGGGGTTCACAAATGAGTCAAGGTCACTATTATCATCGCTATTGTTAGTCCTAAATGATGGAAGTGTTATTGTACTGGGTAAAGAACAATCCTATTCATTTTTATATTTAATAGGACAATGTCTTTTTTGGTCCTTTGTTTTGGAGCTGGCGCTTGCTCTCAGCAATCATTTGCACACTATGTATATCCATAACGGATATTATAATACAATGAGAGCTATCATTTTTTGATGCCTTCTAGGAAGAGACTCTCCTTCTGTGACATCAGCATGCTATTGAGAGGAGGGGCAAGTCATACCCATTTTACAGGCAAGGAAAGTCTGCCCCAGGTGCCAACAGAGACCCTCCTCCCTTCCCTCTGCCCCAGCCCCCAACGGCCCAGAAACAGAGCAGAGGAAGTGCTGGTGCCACATTCCGCATATGGTAGGAGATGCTTTATCGAGTGACTATGGGAATCGCCCTTTAAAATGGCCCATTAAACAGAACAATAACCAACACATGCCTTGGCTGAGGACTGGAGTCTCTTACCTGGAAGTTTCCAAAGCAATGGCATGCTCTCAAATGCTAGGCATTTTTTTAGGTTGTTCACAAAGATGCTCAGGTTGCAGATTTGGTTCAGAATAATTTCTTCTGTCCTGAGGCCACTTTCATAGCTGGCTCTGACATCAGCCTGACCTGAGAGAAGGCTGTATATAAAGATGCACACAAGATGCACAAGCCTGTCCCTAGCCAGGTCCCAGGGAATAACTCGAGGCTGTCATGAATCTACTGGGTGTGTCATCTACTCCCACCTAGCATCTTGCCTCGACCAAATTACGAGGGCCCAAGGTTTTGCAAATGTGTCTTTGTCAAGATTCCAGCTCTTGACCTTGGTGGCACTCTACCCTGATCATAACTCATTGACTTAGCAGTTGCTGAAGCATGTTTCAGGGGGAAATTCTAGACAGCCAAGTCACTATTGGTGCAGCACAAAGTGCTGCCCATGGTAGAGCAGGTACTAAATTATATTAACAATAATCGCCTTGCACCAGGTGCTTCCATCCTTCCAAAGAAAGAGGGGGAAAGTAAGTGTAACTGATGACAATGTTTTTTTTGGTTAAATTTATGCCTTTGGTTGACAACCTCTAAATTATCTTGCCCACTTCTACCAACAGCTGTCCAAGTGTGGCATGTATTTATAGGTAAATAAGCATTGAGAGACATACCACAAGAACGCTCAATTCCTGGAATATCAAAATAGCTGACATATATCACTATGCATTAGGTTAACTGCAAGATGGAAATAGGCTAAATGGAATGGAAATGATTCCACTTTGAAATGTTAACACAGTAATTACCATGCCCAGAGCCTTATTTACCATGATCTGGGGCTACCCCCAGAAATAATATCCCTCCTTTACAGCACGCTCCTCCTAAAGGCTCTGGGCTTTGATAAAGTCATGGCTATCATCACAGCAGTCCCGCTAGATGAAGAATCTCCCCAAATGCCTTAGAATTATTAGCTCTTCATCCACTTAGCAAACTGCACCGCCCCCCAACATGGGATTGACAATTTCAGGAAATTAAACGATAAATATTTCTAAAATGACCTTTAGCGCAGTGCCAACTGAGTAAATGCCAGTATTATATCTTGTGGCTCAGAGGCCCAGAAAGCCATGATTATCGGGCAGCCTGGGAGGTGAGGGTCTGCCCCTGGAGAGCTCTGGGCCAGACAGGGGAAAGGCTATGGCCAGGGCTGGGCGCTCTCAGGACTCAGGACAGGCAGTGGAAGCAGGAGGCTCTGTCAGTCACCCATGGGCTTGATCAAAAATGCTTATGTCACCACACGGAGAGAGCAGGACACAAACCGTATACACAGTGTGATCACAAGAATACCAAATTATGCATTTGTAAAAGGCTGCATTCAAAAAAAACCTGATGTGTGTAGTAAGGCTGAGCGTTTGCACGTACCTGCCTGCCTGCCTTCCTCCCTCCTCCCTGTCCTCCCAACTTCCTAACTTCTTAACTTCCTCTCTCTCTCCTTCCGTCCTTTCATTCAATAAATACTAACTGAACATTTCCTATGCGCCAGGAACTGTGCTACATGTTGAGGATAATGCAGCAAAAATAAAAAACAGGTTTATCTTTCAATGTACTTGTATGCATTTTCGCCAGCTATCTTTTTATATTTTTTAAATTTCAGAGTATTTTGAAATTTCAGAGTATTTTTTTTATTTCAGAGTATTATGAGGGTACGAATGCTTTGTTTACATAAATTGCCTTTGCAATGTCTGACGAGTGTGCCCATTCCCCAGACGTTAGATGTGGATTAACCCATCCCCATCTCCCCCCTCCCACCTGACCAACGCCCTGTGAATGTTACTTCCATACGTACATGTTAGTGTTGATCTATTAGTACCAATTTAATGGTGAGTATGTGTGGTGTTTGTTTTTCCATTCTTGTGATACTTCACTTACAAGAATGGGCTCCAGCTCCATCCAGGATAATACAGTAGGTAGTTTGCCATTTTTTTTATGGCTGAGTAGTACTCCATGATAAAAAGGCATATTTTCTTTTTTTGGCATAAGAACAAATATTCAACATAACCGGTTGTAAAAATCTACAAGACAATCAGGGTACTATGAACAATGACTAGATAACTTATGCTATTAAGGACTTATTGCTAATTAGTTACACATCATCATGGTTTTGGTTTTTTTCGAGGTGGGAAAATCTTAATTTTTTTAGCGATATGCACCAAAGTATTCACAGATGAAGTACTATGATGTATAACATCTGGGAATTTGACTCAAAATAATCCAATGACCAGATAGTGATAATTGTTGAAGCTGAGGAGTAAGTACAAGGCAGAGGGGAGGGGGGAGTCACTATATTAGCTTCTGTTATTGCGTAAGTTTGAAATTTTCTATAATAAAAGCAAAGCAAAGCAAAACAAAACCAAAAATCATATAAAAATAAACAGGGCAAGTCTGCGGGGAACAGAGGCATGAACAGAGAAAATCAAGGTAGGGACCTAGACAGAGGGAAGACTGCAGATCAGACTTTCAAAAAATTTTTACCTCCCTCTATATCCTCACTTAGATAAAAATTATCATCATCATCACAGTCTCTTCCAAGACAAAGAACATCCCTCCTCTAATCAAGTTCATCATTACAGAGCCCCAGCCTCTTCCTCGGTGGGTCCCCGCAGTACTTTGCGCAGTTGGATGATCGTATTTATTCTGCTTTATGACAGTTCATTTCTGAGTCTGACTTCTCCGCTAACTCCATGAGGGCGGGAGCTACGTCTTCCCATTTCTGAATCCCAGTTCCTCACACTGTGCTGGGCATATGATGAATGCTTCGTTAAACTAATTTCAGAAAATCCTTGTGCAATTCATAAGTTTTAAAATCTTTTCCCTAAAGTCCTGATAACTCACGTGGTAGGGCAGAAAGAAAGAATACGTGAACGAAATAGAAATGCACAGGACATTTCTTCCCACTTGGGATCAGAGTGTTGATTCTGCCCACACAGGGAACCTCTTCCTTCTCACCTGGAGGAGGCATTTGTCTTTGGCCAAGCTTGTTGTCGATGGAATTACCAAGGAGCAGGCAAGACTATGCCGCACCAGCCACGCACCTTCCCTCAAAATCAAGGAAGTAAAATAAGGCTGAAAAGTTGACGTCTGTGCCAGGAGATGGCTCTTCAACTACAGAAGCAAATCCCAGTTACGACGATCAAGTTGAATGCCTCTGTTTGGTATTTGCATGGACTGTCAGATTTTTAGTCACATGAAGACCTAATTCTCTTGAGCCTTTATTTTAGGGTAACTTTTATGAATGAACAGGCTATAATAAGACTTTCTTGTTCTATACCGAGATATCATCTTAAAGTGAGGAAGGTAATTTCTTAAATTTAACCCTTTCACATCTACAATGCAGAATGTGTTGTGGGAATCTCAAACTCATCATGTCCCCAAACGAACTAAAAACTGTCCTTGAATAACCTCTTCCTGCTCTTCCTGCCCTGCACAGTGTCCCCTAGGCCTGTGATGTGGTAGAGCAGAACAAACTACTGTGCATCTCACAGCCTGGTCACTGACAGAGCCCACACCGCTGTGCACGTCTGAGGCCCAGCAATTATCTAGCAACCTGTGACCGTGTGGTGAGATGATGTTTAAAGCAATGATGCTGGACTTTTTAGAGTGATATTGGTGGAGGTATAAAATCTGACAGGCATAATATCAGTGCCACTCTTCTGAGGAAACTGGGGAAGCTTGAGAAGCTGACTTCAGTGACTGTCCCCCAGCCTCTGGTGCCTGTAGCTGAAAAGGGATCCTTTGTGTTTACTGCAGTAACTGTGTCAGATTTATGAGTTTCAGAGTGCTCATTTTTACCAAGCTTCCAATCTAGTCCTCTGCTGGAGGAGTTCACATCCCCACCACATGGCAGAGTATTATTTCTTAAGTACAAAACAAACCATGGCCTTGTCCGTTTCAAACCCTTCACCATCTATTGAGCTACTTTCTCTGGTTCCAATACTGGTGTCTTGCCCTCTCTCCTTAGGCCTAGGGTGCTAACAGCTCCCCGCTGGCGTTAGTCTTGGGTGGCTCTGCTTGCCCACACCTTTGCAAATAGTCCGTGCGTTAAACTCTCCAGTCATCCCTTTCGAATGTGCCTTCTCTTTCCTGCTGAGACCCTGACTGGCACAAATAGTCTACTTTGAAGAAGAGGAAAGAAGGGACAGTTGCTCATCCGGATATCAAGCTATGTTACTCAAACAGTGTGATACAGATAGATAAATATAGCAACAGAAAAGGAAACAGAGACTTTTTATAGTTGGGATTTGATACATGATGGAAGCGGCAGTTCAAATCAACAGGGGGAAGAATAGACTATTCGATAAATGGTGCCAGGACAACCGGTTAGCCACCTAGAAAAATAAAACCTGTGCCATAGACACTGGACATACGCTTACTTACAGGCCCAATCTAAAAACTAGGCCCTGGGTTTCTCAACATTTAGCACATATTCAGAGATTCAGAGTCACAGAAGTTTGAGATAAACCTAATGTGCCTTAAGAGATATTCTCGACCAAATCCCTGTATCCAGTTAGGAAAAAGGATCATTCTCATTTGAGAGATGAAGAAACTGAGGTCAAAACTGATTAAATGGCTTGCCCAGGTTCACCTGATAAGTAGCAAAGGGGATGAAATCAGTAGGACCTGGTCTCATACATCTTCGAGCTCGAAGGCAAGACATGTAACTGTTGAGTTTTGCACCATTTCCCACCCCCACCCCCCATCCCAGTTTCAGGTGCAGAGGCAGGAACACAATGAGTGCAGACAGCTGCTGCATGTCAGCAGAGGGGAAAATAATACCTGTTCATCAGGGAGCTAATTCTGCAAAACACACCATCGACTATGTACCATATACACGTAAATAGGATGCTCTAATCAGCAGAAAGGCAGGAACTGCAATCTATCCCTCATGGACTTAAAATATAATGGAGCTAAATTGAAGTTTTTATGATGCCCAAAGCACTTTACTTAGAAGACTGATGCTTTTCCAGGCGAGGTGTTCATTTCCAAACAAGTTCCCACACTCTTGACATCCAGTCCTTGGGAACAACGGGCTCTGAACAAAGCAATGCCTGGGGCAGCTCTTCAATATTCATGGAGTGTGTGGGAGAAAGTACAACGCGGAGGTTAAGAGCATGCTTAGAAGCCAGGCAGACCTGGGTTCAAGTCCTGCTCTGCTAGTTCCTAACTCTGTGACTGTAGATAAGTCTCTCAACCTCTCTGAACCTGTTTTCTCACCAGTGAGAGAAGGATGAGAATATCCCACAGGAGTGCTGGAGGATTCAATGGACTCATGTAGGCAAAATGCCAGCATGTACTTAGCAGTCCATGAGTTTTAACCATTATTATTAGACCGATTTCTAGGTGTGGCCCCTCTTCTTGTTCAAAGAACATTCGTGAAGGAGAGTTCTAAAAACGTGAGCCATGGCGATGGTGTCAGAGCAAGCACTTTGCCGCTCGGTGATTAGTATGACGAGAATGATGAACGGATCACATAAGGCCAGACAGACTCACACGGGTGGACTGCAGCTCCATGTTTTGTTGGCTGGTACAGTTTTTCTTTTCAATCAAATTAATTGATAATATGCTAAAATGATAAAATTTCACATAAAACTCTGGATTTCCAGTTTCTCTTGGAACAATAAAAGAGGTAATGATGAAACCCCTGAACTCCGTGCAGACCACAAAGCGCTGGAGTTGAGTGGCAGCTCCCCACTCTGGGCGGTTGCTGGGGGTTCTCCACTGCCTCAACCCCCCCACTTGCTCTACCTGCCCGACAGCACCTGAGTTTAGAACTCATCTCCACGTGAGGCTCTCTTCTCCCAGTCCGAAGACAGAAAACCGTGGATTCGGGAAACATAACACATTATCAGAAATAATTCGTGAAGTAGCGACTATGGGCTTTGGACTTTGACTGACTTGAGCTCAACCTGTGGTCTGTGGCTTACTGGCTGTGTGGTCCTACTGCTACGGTTTGTTTCTGAACCTCAGCACTCTCCGAATTTGTCTCTTAACTCGTGTTTCGTTTCCTCATCTGAAAAATGGGGATAAAACACTCATCTCCTAGAGTCAGTGTGTCAATATAATTATCACAATAATTATTTAGGGGAAAAAATAGAGCTCAGGATCAAGGTTATAACTAAACTTATGAAATCTCTTCATGTTGTTTCACTAGATGAAACTAAACATAATAGATTGCACTCATTTATTTTAAAAAGCTATTTTATCCACGTATTTTTATACAATGTGTGCCATCCATTTCATCTCCTACGCCGGTCTTTGCCAGCTAGAAACACTTTGGGATCTCCCTGCTTCATTGTTCCAGTGAGATGTCTGTGACATCATTTGCTTAGTTGCAAGTAATACATAAGTCAAAGCCATTTTTTTTCTGGGTCTGGTTCCTTCATTTTAATGTTTAATGATTTTGATGTTTTCACCTAGAGCTGTTTGGCTCCCACCTTTTGAATTTTATTTGTGTTCCCAGAAATGAAAGGTTACTTTTTCCAATTGAGATGGGAAAATGCTTTGGGTGACCCTTATTTTACCTAAGTGACATCACTACACAGTTATTTTTCAAGCACCATCTATGAAGCAGAAGGACGGGTAATCTCAGCTCTAGCGTGGAAACTATTTATTAAACACACACACGTTTCATAACTGTGTGCACCAGAGCCTGCACCTGCTGGACGCTGGGGTTAAAGCAGAAACTGGGACAGACGCGGACCCTGTGCCCACGAACCACATGCATACATCTCAGAAACCTGCCTCCTTCTCCTGTCCTGGCACACTCTGCCTGCCCCACGAGCCTGCCATGGCTGGGCCTGGGGAACCGGGCTCCTCTGTGCCTCTCTCTCCTCTTGCTCTCCCATAATCTTACCACTTTTTTCCCTGCCCGAGTCTGCTTCTTTTTTTTCCCCCAGTTATCTCCATCAGGAGTGACTTCAAAATTCATACAGATCTAACTAAAATTCTCGTAGATATGGAGGAGCTACAGTAAAAATCTGAATGAGGCCAATTTGTTAGTGGGCAAGGGAATATTATATATTATTAATAACAATGACAACAAAATAGTGAGTGCTTATTAAACATCTGTTACATGGCATTGCCACTATCTAATTTAATTGAGCAACTCCTTGAGGTACTATAATTCCGATTTTACAGATAAGAAAACTGAGGCTCAAATCCCATTGAGTCCCGAAGTCACACATTTGTAAATGCCGGCATGAGTGTTTAACCCCAGCCCAGTCTGACTCCATGCCAGTCCTGTCCACTATATTAGTTGTCCTACATTTGCTTTAAAAAAGTCTTTGTAATTTACTGCCTTATAAATCTCTTTTCTCAAGTGGATTTAAAAGAGATACTCAAAATTACTCAGCTAGAGGCATTTACGATACGATACATTGCCTTTTCTTTAAAATTTAGTTGTTTTTAAGAGGAAAACAAAAACCA
>RJWJ010021251.1:0-28029 GCA_004363605.1 Indri indri
GTATCTAGAAAACTCCAGAGATACCACCAAGAGACTCCTGGAACTGATAAATAAATTCAGGAAAGTCTCAGGCTATAAAATCAATGTACCAAATCAGTAGCATTTCTATACAGTAATAACAGTCAAACTGAGAGTCAAATAGAAGACTCAATAACATTCATAATAGCTACAAAGAAAATAAAAGACCTAGGACTATACTTAACCAAAGAAGTCAAAGATCTCTACAAAGAGAACTATGAAACACTGAGTAAAGAAATCACAGATGACACAAACAAATAGAAAAAACATATCATACTCATGGATCAGTAGAATCAACATTGTCAAAATGTCCATACCACCCCAAATGACTTCCAGGTTCAATGCAATCCCAATTAAAACACAAACATCATATTTCAGATCCAGAAAAAATAATTCTACACTTCATTTGAAACCAGAAAAGAGCCTGAATATCCAAAGCAATCTTAAGTGCACAAAACAAATCTAGATGCATCACATTACCAGACTTCAACCTATACTACAAGGCTATAGTAACCAAAACATCATGGTACTGACACAAAAATAGAGACATAGACCAATGGAACAGAACAGAGAACTCAGATATAAAGCCATCCACATACAACCAACTGATCTTTGGCAAAGCAGACAATATATACTTGGGAAAAGAAGTCCTATTCAATAAATGGTGCTGGGAAAATTGGATAGCCACATGCAGAAGAATGAAACAGGATCCCTATCTTTCAATACTCACAAAAGTTAATTCAAGATGGATAAAAGACTTAAGTAGAAGGCATGAAACCATAAGAAATCTAGAAGAAAATGTAGGAAACACTATTCTAGATATTGGCCTAGGCATAGGATTTATGACTAAGACCCCAATGGTAATTATAGCAAAAATAAATAAATGGGACTTGATTAAATTAAAAAGCTTCTATACAGCAAAGAAAATAATCAAAAGAGCAAACAACCTATGGAAAGTATTCATAAGCTATATATCCTATAAAGGGCTAAAAATTAGAATATACAAAGAACTCAAACAGAGCCCCAAGAAAAAAACAAACAACCCAATTAAAAAATGGGCAAAATACAGGAACAGAAGCTTTTCAAAAGAAGATAGACAAATGGCTCATAAACGTAAGAAAAAATGCTCAATGTCACTAATCATCAGGGAAATGCAAATTAAAACCACAGTGAGATACCACCTTACCCCAGGTAGAATGGCTTTTATTAAAAACTCCAAAAACAATAGATGCTGGCGTGTATGCAGAGAGAAAGGAATGCTTATACACTGTTGGTGGAACTGCAAATTAGTACAACCTCTATGAAAACAGTATGAAGATTCCTCAAAGAACTAAAAGTAGACCTACCATTTGATCTAACAATCCCACTACGGGGTGTTTACCCAAAGGAAAAGAAGTCATTTTATCAAAAAGCCATCTGCACTCAAATATTTATTGCAGCACAATTCACAATTGCAAAGATGTGAAATCAACCAAGGTATCCATCAATTCATGAGTAGATTAACAAAATGTGGTATATGTATACTGCAGAATACTACTTATCCATAAAAAAGGATGAATTAATGCCTTTTGCAACAATTTTGATGGAATTGGAGACCATTATTCTAAGTGAAGTAAGTATCTTAAGAATGGAAAAACAAAGACCATGTGTACTCACTATTAAATTGGAACTAGCTGATGAGCACACGTGTGCACAGAAGGAAGTAAAACTCAGTGGAAATCAAGCAAGGGAAACCTACCTAACGGGTACAATGAACACTCTCTGGGTGATAGGCACACTTAGAGCTCTGACTCAAGGATTACAAAACCTCCATGTAACCAAAAACATTTTTACCACCATATTATTTTGGAAAAAAAAAAAAAAACACCTACCAAAAAAATGAATAAGGTCATAAGTGCAAACATTCTGTTTCCAGGTTGCTCTTGTGAATATCAACTCCTCTCAAAGTCTCTCTCAATGAGTACATCTCTTAGACTATCCCCCACGAGCACACGTTCACACTTGTCAACCTCCCAGTGCTACCCTGAGCCAAGAGCCTGCCCTGTGAAGTAGCTCCCCTGCGACAGAGCTTCCACACTGCAGCAAACCATTCCTGTCCCACTGCCACAGTGATGCCAGGTGTGGCAAGGCTGAGTGTGGTCTCCTGCAAGAATAACCTTTTTCCCACCTCTGTTTTATTTTCCACTATACCACACTAGTTTGTCCACCAATAGAACATGTTCATTTATTACCTGTGCTCTACTCCACACCAGCTGACTCGAAGTCTCTGCAGATATGGTCAAGACTCTGAATTTTCTCATGTTTCCCAGATGATCCTTATGTGCGTTAAATTTTACGAACAAGTGCTCCAAATACATCACAGAATTTTTGATAAAGTCATTTCACTATTTTTATTTGTAGAACTCTTTCTTTCAGACTCAGATTCTAACAATGATGATGATGATGATGATGATGACGATGATGACAACAGTAACAACACAATGCTAAACTACAAGGATTAGGTACTTTGCTTGAAGCAACATAACCATGAACTGACAATACAAGGATTATAACCACTTTTAAACCAAAGTCCTGGCAAAGGGTCAACCTGAGTAAAAGTACGCTAAGCTCTACTCACAACTACTCCTTTCTAATGACAGGGCACTGTAACTGGACCATACTCCTGTGTTTCTATAAACTCATCCCCTTATATAAACCTAATCTCTCCTGACTCCCAAGAGTTCCCCTTAGCCCAATACACATGCCCACCTTTTCTGCATCCCAGAGGTGCTCATGGCTTCAAGCTGGGATACTCCTATCCCGCTCCACTGTCAGTCTGCACATCAGCCCGCATCCATTCTCATCACACAACACCCCTCAAAATATACACATACAAACACAAAACAGGTCGGATTATCTTACCTATTCAGCCTGCAGTGCAAAACATACTTCCTGTGAGGCAGGCCCTGCTTTATTACATAAGCGAGTACAAAAAAGTAATTAAGAGAATGGCCTCTCAAGTCACGTTGTCTGGGTCCAGATCCCATTTCTCCCACTCTCTAGCTATGGGACCTTGAGACTTAAACTTGTTTCTCAGCTTCCCCAACTTTGAAATTGGAATAATAGTACCTACCTCATTGAATTGTAGTGAAGATTGTTTATTTTTTCATATAATGCACATAGAGTTGTGTCTTTCTTATTGAAAGCACCACATAAGTGCCAGCTATTATAATTAACTTTTTAAGCTTTATACTTTACTAGAAAAAAATTAGATCTCATATTTTTACTGTAACCCACAGAAAAATGGTACACAAATATATGTGTATGTATACCCGTAACTTAAACATTAACAAAAAATAGTTACCATTATATGCAATAAATTCAAATATGCTCTTATCCAATCTATTTTACTTTTTTAAGAAGGATGGGTCAAAATTCATCATATTCATTTTACAGTCAACTATTAGCCCTAACACACAAATTTTAAAACACTATATAAGACTGTAAACTTCATGAAAAAAGTCACTATACCTGTTTTATTCAACATTGTATCCATAATTCTCTGGAACAGGACATGGCATATAATAAGCGCTCATTTATATGTGATGAATAAATGAGTTCCTAGCAGTTAACATATAAAAGAATCTATTCATCCTTCTCTGATGTTGATGTCCGAAGCTGTAAAAGAATCCTTTCTATTCATTTCTTGATGAGATTCTTAGGAAAAGCCCTAGAAAATCATTATAACATGAAGCTTTTTAGAGGCTTATCCCAATAGACGGGCCCTGGTGCTAACATGGTAGACAAAATCTTGCCTGGATCACTAATTTGTGATTTTGTTGGAGGGATAGGAAATTCTTCTCATAATTTTTGTTGCTATCCTTAATTCAGTCTTTTCTTTCTACGTAAATCATATTTGGTATTGTAAACATTTTTTTTGTTATCTATAATTGGATATGTCCCTGAAGATGACTAGCATGATGAGAATTCTCATTCTTATAGATTTTTAGCATATTTTAAATTCTACCAGTTTGATGTAGTTCAGTTCAATCTTTCAGTTTCCCTGAGAGCTATATCTAGCAAGCAAACTTGGAGAGATATAACTAAAGAAAGAAATGTTAATTTTTACTTTGTTGCTCTTTGATGGGTTTCCAGTTCCCTGCCCCATGCACACACCGTGAAGCACACAACAGGAAATTCTTCACTAAAAGTAGAGATCGTAGGAAAGCTTCATAGCACTTATAGTATTGTGATGCCAGATTAAATGAACTATTTTCATACTTGGTAGTGATATCTGTGTTTAAACATAGTCACCAGAGAGGCAACATTGTATAATAGATTAGATGATAGATAGATAAATGACAGGTAGATAGATAAGTAAAAACTAAACTGTGGGTGTTGGAAACAGGCAGATCAAGATTCAAATCTTATCCACCACTTTCTAGTAACATTTCTTATCCATAGCTTTCTCATCTGCAAGATAGGACTAATAGCGTCTACGTCACAGGGTGGCTGTGAGGATACGATAGGTTACTACATGGAAAGGCACTACTGTAGGTCCTGGGAAACAGAAATAGTTCACTGTAAAAGTGAATTTCTTCTCGCTCCAGATGAGTGTGTGCTTGAACTATGGGTCTTGTGACCCAGCCTAGAGACTGGCTCACTTTCAAGTCACTTGTTGGTGCAGCTGAACCTCATTTCTAAAAGTAATGATACCGTCTTGACCTTCAGTTCAATTCAATAAACATGTAGGAAGTGCCTCCTGTATTCAAAGTACTGTGACCAGTTATAGAAAATGGAAGGAAAAAAAATGAATATTGTTTTTGGCCCTGAAGAAGCTACAAATTTACTGGCGGAGGGGGGGTATAATTAATTCACTAACACAATACAAATAGTATAGCCACAAGGAAGAAGCAATTAAATGTAGCTCAGAGCAGAGGAAAGGGACAGCCCACAAAAGTTGGCAAGAGATGGCAGGTGAACTACGGTTCAAGGACAAGCATTGGTTTTTAGGTTGAAACAGACTCAATGTGGGATTTTCAGTCTAAGGCGATAGCATGAACACAAGCTGATAAACCACCTAAATGCTGATGATACAGGCAAGAAAGTAATGAGAGTCTGGACAAGGACAATGGCAACAGAAATGAGAATGAAAAGGAGATGGGAAAACAGTTTAAACCAGAGAACAGCAACACACTTGGCAGTGACGTCTGTAGGTGCTTCAGGTTGTTAATATAAATCTATTTTGTTTATTAAAAGGCTTTTCTTGGCTAATAATTGTTCTTTCATTTTCTGACTAGTTGACTTGATTGTCTAAATATGTTTACTGGACTAGCTACCCCAAAAGTTTTAAGAATAGATTTGATTACTGCTTCCTGTTTCATTTTCTTCGCTTTTTAAAAGGGATTTTATTTTGGCAGCTCAAATTACAATGACCTTTTTTGTCCTAATATTGTATTATAAATTTATTTTTATTTAGCTACCCACTTGCTCTCTATCCTCTCACTTACCAGATTTCTCAGGAGAACTATGAATCTGATTCAATTTCTTCCCAGATGTACTAGTTTACATTCTCCCAGTTTAATCTCATTTTGATTTGAGTCCATATTTGTAACCTTTTCAAGTTCCAGATAAGTAGTTTCTAAGTCATTATCCATGTTTACAACATTGCCTAATATAGCATCATTTCAAGATATATTAATATGCTGCTTATTCCTGCAGATATTAATTGAGTTGAAAAAAAATTAGAAACAGTATCTTGTCCCATGGCATCTGTAATGTCCTCTGTTCCCTGTGCAATTTGTCAAGTAGATTAGTCTACTATTTTGTGGATAACTTTTATTATTTATAACTTTTTGCTATCCAATCTCATTTGAACTACTTTTCAAGAGAAATTTTTAAAAATGTGATCATATTCATTAAAAAAATAAGGTTTCTAATTTTTTTGTTTGGAAGTTCTGTTAGAAAAGCAAAAAAATCTCTTCTTCTCTTGGATCTTCTTTACTGGTTCCTGTAGATGTTTCAAAGAGACATGCAGTGGGAATGTCTCCACAAGAAGGCAAGCTTGCTGACCAGGGACTCGCAGCCCTGCTTGAATGGTAAAAATGCAGCCTGGCTGTGTCTATACTTCTTACGGTATTTACCTTTGTTGCCCTTTAGACATTTTCATACTTTTTCTTGATTTATAATCAATTGTATTAAAAATATATTTTACAGATTGAGACTTTATAATTGTATTAACTAAAGAGTTTAGATACATCAATAAGATAATATAATAGACAAATGAAAAGAATATGAAAAGGTAATTCACAAAAGAGGAATTACAGCTGGTTGACAAAGGAAAAAATCTACAGTTTTAAAAATATGATATGCTATCTTTCACTTAATAAAGAGAATATTATAATAAAGTGACAATACTTATTACTGGGAAGAATTCATAGATGCTGGTATACTCAGATATTGGTTTGGACAATAGAATTAGAACAACTGTTTTATAAACAACTTGGTGCTCTGCATCAAAATTTATGAAAAGTGCCATATTTTTGTCAGTGATTCATTCCATTGCTGGGACTCTGTCCTATGAATATAAGATGGGAAAAATATTCAATGACTATTTGAATTATATACTTTATATTAGTGAAAATGCTAAAGCTACCTGAATATCCAACAATAAAGGAATGATTACATAAACTATAAAACATCCACTGAAAGAAATAGTATAAAAGTTATCGAAATTGATGTCAATGTAGACAGTAAACATGAGAAAATGTTAATTTACATATATTTTAAGGACACAATATGGCAGGTTTAGTGCTGCCACAAAAATATAAAAGAAAAATGTGCTTATGAAGTGAAATTTTGAACAGAAAATGTTAAAGTAATTTTGCAGGTTTAGGAATGATACTTTTTGCTTTTTTCCTTCTATTTTGTAGTTTTCCTTATTCATGCCTACTTGTAATAAGAAATTTTAAAGTTGGTGAACATTTACTGGGCATTCACTACGTATTGGGCACTATGCTAGGCCTTGGAAATTCAGAGGTAAAGACGACAGGCGTGGCCGCTGCCCTCACAAAGCACAAAACCGTCAGGATTTGGATACTTGGAATCACTCTTGACTCATCTCCCTTTCATACCCAAATCTAATCATTAGCAAATGCTGTTGGCTTCCCTTTCAAAATAATATCTAAAATCCAATCATTCTCCACTATCCTCATTGTATTATAACATCCTCATCTGAGTCACAATCATCTCCTGCCTGAGTGACTACAACAGTCTTGTGGTAGAATCATTCTCCTCCACATCCCCCAAATAAAATATGTCCATGTCTTAATCCTCTGAACCCGTGACTATGTTACCTTATATGGCAAAAGGGACTTTGCAGATGTGATTAAGGATCTCAAGATGGAGGATTTTTCTGGATTATCTGGGTGTGCCCAATGTAATCACAGGGCACTTACAAAGGCGAAGCAGGAGAATCAGAGTGAGAGTAGGTGAAATGAAGGAAGACGAAGTTGGAGTGACACTGTTTCTGGAAGGGAGCCATGAGCCAAGGAATGCAGGATGCCTCCATGAGATATAACACACAAGAGAGTGAATTCTCCCCCAGAGCCTCTAGAAGAAATGCAGCCTTGCCGAGTCCTTGATTCCAGCCCAGTGAGAACCATTTCAGATTGCTGACCACCAGAACTGTGAGATAATAAATTTGTGTTGTTTTAAGCCACTGTGTTTCTGATAATTTGTTGTAGCAGCAATAGGAAAGCAATATTGGCCTCCCAATAGGTTTCCTTGCTCTTATCCATCCTTCTCTGTGGTCTTAACAGCCAGAGTGACCTGCTAAAACCTAAGTCACATCATTCTACTGCTTTCCATTTCACTCAGAAGGAAAACCAAAGTTCTTACATGACCTATGAGGTCCCACATGATTGATTTCCTTTTCTCTCTGAACTTTCTCAAAGTTCTCACTCAGTCTGTTCCAGATATACTGGCCTCCTTAGTGTTCCTCGAGATTACCAGGGACATCCCTGCCACAGGACCCTTGCGCACAGAACCCTTCTGCTATCTAGAACATCTTATCCCCTGACACTCTCACGACTGTCTCTTTTATCTTCCTCAGGCCTTTTGTCAACTGTCATCCTTCAATAAAGCCACCCCAGGCACCCTACTTAACAGCGACATCTGAACCCTCTACCTTCCCCAGCGTTCTACTCTTGCTCTATTTTTACAACACCTACATCAGCTTCTATCATACTATATGATTTACTTATTTGTTGGCTGTTTATTTGCTTTTAACTTCTCACCCCCCACGCACATACCAATGCACACATGTGTGCATGCACAACACACACACACGTACACACACACAGGAGTATAAGCTCCACAAGCACAGGGATTTGGCATGTTTCATTTACTAATATATCCTAAGTGCCCAGAATAATGCCCAGCAAATAGTAGGCGATCAATTAACATTTTCTAGATAAATAATTTAAAAATTAATTCTTTTAATATGCATTTAATTTTCTCAAATGAAAAATTTCAAGCAATAGAGTAATACCTTTATTAAATAAAGAACTTATTCAAATCACTAAGAAAAACACTGAGTCCAGAATAGGAAAATGGCAGCTTTATAATTTACAAAAGAAGATCTATAACTAGTTAACTAACAAACAGTTGAACAATAATTTAGACTCTTAAAATGTCAGTAAGTCACCTTTATTTCTTACTAACATCCATATACAATAAAAAACTTATGAAAGATATTTTAGAGCCTATAATAATTTTGAGTTTCTGACAAATTATCTAGGTTTTAAAGTGGAAATACTGAACCTTGCTCCTGCTCCATGGCACTCCTTTGCATAAGTTTCTGGCTGGCCAGTTATTAAATTGTTCTTTTAAGGTTTTGTGCCTTCTGGTAAGGGTTCCAGCTCCTTCTCTGGTAGACTGGGAAGAGCTTTCCCCCTAGATTTTTGCTGACCACCGTCGGATGTCATTTGTGTCTCCATTCTAGTAACCAAACACCCACATGCTGCCTCTGAAAAGGTGAACTCAGTGCTGCCTTCCTCTTAGCTTTATTTTTCATTTTATCTTGTTCATTTTCATCTCTGAAGTGTCATCAATACCATTGGAAGGATAATGAAGACCATATAACATAATGTTATCAGAAGCTGCATGAATCCCAAGCACTGCAGTGAGCTCTCCAGAGTTTATGACAGGCCCCAAGGCAAGTGCCTGAGAGATCACTCCACACATGATTTAGAAATAAGCACAACGACAGGGAAAAGAATTGCTCCTCTCCATTTCAGATGATAAAAAGAATGAGCCCTTGGGCATATGAGGATATACTCCACTTCAGTCTTATGATTATAGAATGCTGCTGTTTCTATTTTTTCTATTCTGACCACTTTGTTTTAAATCCAATCACAACAGAGTCTGCTTAGTTCAGAGAAATAAAGTCAGACACCTATCCTTTATGCTCAGGTGTCAAGTAATCTAGACTGTTGACTATCTACCAACTCTCGTAAGACCAAAGCAATCACAAACTCCTCTTTGGACACAGGAAGGAGAATGTCTGATTGTTTATGCAACAAACTGTTATTGAATGGAATTAAGTGCCCAAACCTAGTGACACTAAGAAGCAGCAACAATCTCTTCCCTTAAGTCTAGTCTTAGAGTCTAGTAGATGAGACCAAGTGACTACCAGGCAATTTATAGATCAGCATTAAAAAGGGGATGGGACTTGATTAAATTAAAAGCCTTCTGCAGAGCAAATGAAATAATAAACAAACAGACAACCTACAGAATGGGAGAAAAATATTTACAAACTATACATCCAATAAAGGGCTAATATCCAGAATATACAAAGAACTCAAGTCAGCAAGAAAAAAACTACCACATTAAAAAGTGGGCAAAAGAGATGAACAGAAGTTTTTCAAAAGAAGATAAACGAATGGACAACAAAAATATGAAGACATGCTCAGCATCACTAATCATCAGGGAAATGCAAATTAAAATCAAGAGATATCATCTTGTTAATAGGCTTTTATTAAAAAGACCAAAAAAACGATAGATGCTGGCATGGATACAGAAGGAAAGGAACACTTACACACTGTTAGTGGGACTGCAAATTAGTACAACCTCTATCAAAAACAGTATAGAGGTTCCTCAAAAAAATAAACAGACTTACCATTCAACCCAGCAACCCTATTATTAGGTATCTACCCAAAGGAAAAGAAGTCATTTTGTCAAAAAGCTACCTGCACTAAAACCTTTATCACAGCACAATTCACAAATGCAAAGATTCGGAATCAACGTTAGTGCCCATCAATTCATGAGTGGATTAAGAAAATGTGGTGTGTATATATATATATACACCATGGAGTACTACTCGACCACAAAAAGGAATGAAATAATGTCTTTTGCAGCAAAATGGATGGAACTGGAGACCATTATCCTAAGCGAAGTATCTCACGAATGGAAAAACAAATACCAGATGTACTTCCTAATGATTGGGAGCTAATGGATGGGCACACATGGGCACAGAGAGATGTAAAGTTCATAGAAAATCACGAAGGGGTAAGGGAGGATTAAAAACATACCTACCAGGTACAAATAACAGTATTCAGGTAACGGGCAAACTAAAAGCCCTGACTTAGGCATTATAAAAGGTATGCAAGTAACAAAAACATTTGTACCCCTTAATATATTTAAACAAAAAATTTAAAAAAAAAAAACAGGAATGAGATGAATTTATGTGTCCTGGATGTCATGGAGCAAAAAGAAAGGTCAATTAATCCAAGGGGTGAGGCTGGGCAGGAGGACAAGGCAAAGAAGGTAGGAATTGAATACTTCAGGACAAGTCAAAAATCAGCAACGAGATGAGGAATAAAAGGAAAGGAGATGAAAAGGGAAGGAATTTAAGGAGCCTAAGCAGGGAGTGGGAAAAAATGTTGTACCGGTCATATTCAGGGAGCTGTAACTCGGTATGGCTAGAGTGCAGGGCAGAGGAACAATGTGGAAGGAGATGGGTTGGACACTGGCAGACACCACCTTTTGGAGGCATATATGCCATACTAAGTATTTGGGTTTTATCTGAGAAATATGAAATTTTTTCTTTAATATTTCTACATAATTAAATTTTTCCCCTTGTTTCTATCATATTAGACACATGGAGGTCGGTGCATAATGTTCAATTCAGAGATTTTATGTCCAAGAAGAATTTAATATCACCCTTTCTAACCTTGAGGTATTTATTCAATTTATTCAATCATTCTTCAAAAATAGCTGCTGTGTTAATACATACTTGCTGATTACCATAGTTGCAGATAAATAATGCCTTGACTGGATGTGCATATGTTCAACTTTTCTGCATACTCTTTTGCATTCTTTAGGTCAATAGTTGCTTTATTATTTTTCAATGTTTAGATTTATAGGATACAGTTTTATTCTTGAGGACAGATTTAAAAATGAGTTCAGCCTAACAAAGTATTTTAATTGACATTAAATTTTATGTTCCACTCCATTTATTAGCAGATTTTTTAGTGTGGGTTTTCTTCTCCTCTGGCTAAACTGCATTTCTGCGAGGGATAAGAGAGGTGTCCAATTATTTATCTTTTTATTATTGCTTATTTTTCTTTTTTGCCTTATATTCACCCATCCAAATTCTTTATTGACCATTGAATCTCACATAACAATTCACTGAGCTAGGGTTAGACTTTTAAACTCTAATCTTACCTCTCTGAATAACTAGCTTATTGACCATGAGCAATTTACCTCTCTCCTTACCTATAAAATGAGAGGGTTAGAATGGATTATCCCAAAATGCCCTTCCAGCATAAAGAAATTTTATTCTTGTGACTAAACATTAGTGTATATAATGGATCCCATATGTACCTTTCTTCAACCATAAATCTTTATGCTTGTTTATTCTTTTTCTGTATTGTTGGGGTGATCGGGGGGCCAGGACTGAGCCATCTATTTCCTTAGGTTCCCATCAGAAATACTAATGAAGATTCTTATTCTCAGCTTGGAGAAGTTACTCAGACACTCTGTCATGGCAAAGGCATGTTAGGAGTTCTGGTTTGTGATTCTGTCTCCCTTGTGTGCTTTAGGTGTTACACATTTTATTTTTATCCCAAGGAAAACAGTCTGATTTCTGTTTTATTATAAAGCCTATCAGAGAATGTTCTATATTTCTAAATCACACAATCTCACAATCCTGTTGCCTCTCAAATATCCAGGAAATGTTGGCTAACGTTTACCCCAGAGCTCAACTGGCTTGGCCTACTACTATGATTGAAATGGTGTTGCCTAAGCGAGTGAAACCCATGGTCCTATTAAGCAAGTCTCATACAAGTGCAGAAACAAAACACATTATACATTCCAGATACCAACATTGTGGAGTTTAAATGATTTGCTTATTAGAGTATCTTCATCATTGCTTCCTTCAATTTGCTTCTCTCTCACACTTGTCTGCTAAATTTAATATAACTCAGAGACCACTGAAGCGGCAGCTTCTCTTTGCTATTGCCTGGGATAGTTTCACTATTACATAATCAAACTTTGTCCTTGTACCAAAATGTGTTCTCTACTTTCTCATTATTAAACTCTCTGTCTTAGTCTGTTTATGCTGCTATAACAGAATACCCAAGACTGGGTAATTTATAAAAAATAAAAATGTATATTCTCACAGTTCTGGAGCTTGCAAAATCCAAGATCAAGGAGCCGGCAGGTTCTGTTGTCTGTGAGGGCTGCATCACCCAGAAGGGAGGGCTGCTGTGCTCTCACATGGCAGCAGGTAGAAGGGCAGGTGAGTCAAATGCTGCGTGAAGCCTCTTTTATAAGGGTCTTAATCTCATTCATGAGGGAGGACCTCCCATGGCCTAATCACCTATTACAGGTCCCACTTGTTAATACTTTCACATTGGCAACACCTGAATTTTAGAGGCAACACATTCAAACCATAACATTTTGCCTTCTAGTCCCCAAAATGTATATTCTTCTCACATACAAAACACATTAATTCCATACCAATAGCTCCCAAAGTCTTAACTTGTTCCAGCAACAGTTCAAACTTTAAAGTCAAGAGTTTCATCTAAACCAGATATGGGTGAAATTCAAGGCACGATTCATCCTGAGACAAATTTACCTCCAGCTGTGAGCCTGTGAAATCAAACAAGTTAAGTGCTTCCAAAATACAATGGTAGAAGAGGCATAGGCCAGTTCAATGGGAGAAATAGGAAAAAGAGGAGTAACAGGTCCTAAATAATTTTAAAACCCAACAAGGCAAACACTAAAGCCTTCCACTATTTGGGAAGCTTAAGATTTAGCTCCATGTCCCACCATCTAGACACACTGGGGTGGGGGTAGATCCCCCAAAGCCCCATGAGACCCCACCTCCATGGCTTTGCTGGGAACAGCTCACATCACAGCTCTCACAGGTTGGATTTGGATGCCTGTGGCTGTTCCAGGCTGGAATGCATGCTGTTGGCTCTACATGTCTGAGGTCTTGGGGGCAAACATGCCCCCATGGCTCCACTAAGCATTGCCCTCTCTGTAGTGGCCCCAATCCCACAATTTCCCTGGACTTTGCCCTATTGGGGACCGTCTGCAGTGGCTGTGCCCCTGGGGCAGATCTCCCTGAGCCCCAAGTCTCCCTGTGGCATTATTTGAAATCTAAGTGGAGGAAGTCATGCTTCCAGAACTCTTGTACTCTTCACACCTGCAGAATTAGCACCATGTGGATGCCACCAAGGCTAACTGCAATCTCTGGAGTTGTGGCCTGAACCACACCTGGGGCTGCCTTAGCCACAGCCTGGGCAGAATATGCACCAGAATATGGGGAGCAAAGAACTGAGGTGGTCCTGGGCAGTGAGCCCAGAGGTCCCATGAGTGCCCTGGGCCACTGTCCCAAAACCATTTTGCCCCCAAGACCTAGCACTCTGGGCCTGTGATGGGCATAACAGCCTCAAATATCTCCAAAATGCCTTGGGGATCATTCTCCCATTGTTTTGAAGAATAGCACCTGGCTTCCTTCTATATACTAAAGCTCCTGATCAAACAGTTGCTTAGCCACACCCTTAGTTTTCTCTCCTAAACATGATTGGTTTATTCTTTCTTTTTTCTCTCTCTTTTTTTTTATCTTTTATTTCAGCATATTACAGGGGTACAAACATTTAGGCTACATATGTTGCCTTTGCCCCACCCGAGTCAGAGCTTCAAGCATGTCCATCCCCCAGAGCTTCAGCATGGGTGGGTGTGCACCACACCAATTAGGTGTCAATAAACCCATCCACTCCTTCCCCCTCCCACCTGCCAACACCCAGTGAATGTTATTAGTATATGAGCACATAAGTGTTGATCAATTAATACCAATTTGATGGTGAGTACATGTGGTGCTTGTTTTTCCATTCTTGGGATACTTCACTTAGTAGAATGGGCTCCAGCATGACCAGGCTGAGAATTTTTTGAAATATTTATGTTCTGCTTTCCTTTTATTTATAAATTCTATCTTTAAATTTTTTCTCTATTTTTGCATTTTACTGCAAGCTATTAAAGGAAGCCATGAAGCATCCTGAACACTTCACTGCTTAGAGATTTCTTCCCCCAAATATCCAAGTACAGTGTTCCACAAAGTCCTAAGGCAAAGATAAAATTCAGCCAAATTCTTTGTCAGTTTATAACGACAATCACCTTTCATTCGGTTTTCAATACGTTGTTCCTCATTTCCATCTGAAACCTCATCAGAATAGTCTTTTCTGTCCATATTTCTACCAACATTCCTGTTAAAACCATTTAGGCAATCACTAAGAACACTGAGGCTTTTTCTACAGTCTTTCTCTTCTTCTAAGCCCTCACCAAAGTTACCCTCAATGTTCCACCCACAGCATTCCAGTCTCTTTTTGGCATTCACTGTTCCATTCTCCACCCATTTCTACATTTTTAGGTATTTGTTATAGCAGCACCCCACTCCTGGTATCAATTTTGTTCTTAGCCTATTTTGTGTTAATGGGACAGAATAGCTGAGACTGGGTAATTTATAAAGAATATAAATTTATTTCTTCACATTTTGGGAGGCTGAGAAGTCTAAGGTAACAGCAGATTCACTTGTTTGGTGAGCACTTCATCCTCCAAAAAAGAGGAATGCCGTGTTCTCACATGGTGGAAGGCAGAAGGGCAAGCTCTCTAGACACTGCACAAAGCCTATTTAAAAAGGGTGTTGAGCTTATTCATGAGGGAGAAGCCCCTGGGGAAACTGTAGCCTTCTGATTTCAAGATTATTCTTGTTTAAGCAACAAAGGAGGCAAGAAAAGCTTCATCTTTCTCTGATGCAACACTTTTATTAAAAGGGTTTGTTCTGTAAAATTTGGATTCAGTCAAAAGGCCACACTTAAGGACCTAGAAGGCCACAGGGTCCCCACCCCTTACTATCACACATTGACAACACCTGGATTTTAGAGGGGACACATTCAAACAATAGCAACCCTTCCTCTTTGCTGTTGTATGAGTCAGACAATTGCTTTGCCTTAAAGTCAATTTCTTACAAAGGACCTGATGGGCTATGGTACAACCCCTACAGAGGAGAACCTGGTGGGGCAGCCTCAGAGGACTCAGGGGAGAGAGTAGCATCTGAAAGTAGAGTATTATGGGTAAATAATCATGCCCACATTGTAAAGGGAGTGACTTTTTGCGTTGAGACAATTTTATCTGCATCTGGATGGGGAAACTTTTTATCATATATCCACTCAAGTGAGACCAAGTAAATACCTTGGTCAATGTAAAAAATCAATAATTCCATGAATTTGTGCATGAGTAATATATCACTATTTATAATTTATAGTTTAGGTCTTCTGGACCAAAAATAGAGGGACAATAGCTTGACAGAATGAATACTCTTCTCGTTTCAATCAGAAGCTCAGGAAGGCAAGAAGTGTGCTAGCTCACAAATATCTCTCTGGATAGGATCTGGATTTAGATGCTCATTTATTTAGGGTTTTGTTTACAGGGCCAGAAAGTAAATACAAGATATGTTGCTGATACAGATTGCTGAAGTTGAGCAAGAGAAGAATGTCTGATGTGAGTCATCAAAATCAGGCCACCCAAAGAAATTGCTTCCCAAATAACAGAAAGAGGCTGTGCATCAGGGTGGCAAATGGGAGGTAGTCTGGATAAAATAAGGAGACAGCATAGAAAGGAGGTTTATTTTAATACACTCATTCACATATTGACCTAGATGGGCAGAGTCTGTCTACAGCTTCTGCTTTAAACAGGAGCAGGACAAGCTAAAAACTATGCAGTCAATAAAAATCAGTGCTTCAGTGGGCTTTGGAGGTATTTTTATTATTATTCCTAAGACCCTGAGATAATCAACTTCTAAGCTGTTAATCAGCATTCCCACTACTACCCCCACCATGAGTTTAATAAGGGAGCAACCAAGAGAAAATCACAGCACTACTTTCTTGGTAGCTGCACCAGTGTCCAACAAGTCTAACCCAAATGAGAGCATTGTTCAAATCTTAGCTGAATCATGGGGTTCTAGGCCTAAGTGTCCCACACCATAACTGCCCTACTCAACCCTAATCTAGATTTCTCATTTTATTTACCTTACCACTTTGCAACAAGGGCAACATAGATGAAAAAGCAAAAAACAAGATGAAAGAAAAGTTGCTCAGGCTTCCCTGAGAGGCCAAGCTTCAAGCCCAGTAACTTATCTTTTCATATTAACTGGCAGGCTGTATCACCACGTACAAGAACTGGGAGTGTTCATCTTCTCATGATGCAAAAATCCCCTGGGCCCACCTGAGTTCAGGCCAGCCCTGGTGAGGTCCATGCTTATTGCCAGTATCCCTCATCAAGCACAAACCACCCAACCACATGCAATTGCAACTTAGAAGTGTAGGAGAGTTTCATCCTCAGTAGAGAATGGAAGCTAGTTGATAGACGGTCTAGCCTTTTCATCCTTTGATGGGGTAATTCTGAGGCAAGTTCCATACTCTTCCAGCAGTAGAACAGCAATTCAGCAGGACTGAGCCCTTGTTGCCACCATGTATCAGTCTGCTAGGGCTACCATAACAAAACAGGCAGACTAGATGCTTTAAATAACAGAAATGTATCTTTTCACAATGCTGGAGGCTGGAAGTCCAAGATCGAGGAGAGGCAGGGTTGATTTCTTCTGAGGCCTTTCTCCTCGGTGTACAGATGGCCACCTTCTTGCCATGTTCTCACATAGTCTTTCTTTCCTGTGTGCATATGCCTGTGTCCTAATGTCCACTTTTTATAAGGACAGCAGTCGCATTAGATTAGGGCCTACCTATTTGAACCCATGTTGCCTTACTTACCTCCTTTAAAGGCCCTATCTCTAGGTCACATTCTGTGGTATTGGGGTTAGGACTTGAAAATAAGAATTTGGGACATAATTTATCCCATATCATCCTAGTAACTAAATGTGTGCCTTGTTGGCATTTTACTTTTCCCTAAGTTTTCTCCTCCCACACTTCTGCTACTATCCATCACTTCCCAAATGAACTAACAGAAGCTATTTTTGTCACAAGGTCCATTTATATAAAGTTAAAAAACAGGCAACATAATGGGGAAATAGGTAAATATTTTTATGCTTAGAGAAGGGGAGTTCACTGAGAAGGATCAAAAATGAGTTTTTCAGAATCTGGATTTTTTTTTCTTTTTCTGAGGTACGTTCTGGCTCTGTCGCTCAGATGGCAGTGCAGTTGCATAATCATAGCACACTGTAACCTTGAACTCCTGGACTCAAGCAACCCTCCACTGCAGCCTCCTGAGTAGCTGGGACTACAGGCCAATGTCACCACACCAGACTAATTTTTTATTTTATTTTATTTTTTATAGAGACAGATTCTTGCTTTATTGCCCAGGCTGATCTCAAACTCCTGGACTCAAGTGATCCTCCCACCTTGGCCTCCCAAAGTGCTGGGATTACAGGCATAAACAACCATATTCAGCCTGGAAATCTTTATTTATCTTCATTTTGGCAGTGATCACACAGGTGTGTGTATGTATATATTTATATATGCTTATGTGTAAACATGAAAAATCATATTTACACTTGATTTATGTATGTAAATTATACTGCAATCTTTTTAAAAGAATATAGTTGCTAGACATCTTTTTTAAGCTTACGGAATCAGAAGCAGGGCTAAGGGATCTATACACACAAGTATATATACTTTCAAAAAGTTTCCCAGGTGATTGAGGTGATTCTGATATACATTCTTGTTTTCAAATCACTTTATCCTTAGACTCAGGTATTTCAAGCACTGTGCAAAGAATCAATCCTCACAGGTTGTTTTCTGGGATTGTTTCATGTACTAAGTGAGCTCTCAGGTTTCTTCCAACACTGATGATATAAATTCTGTGACATAAATCCATACCAACCAGCCAACACACAGAATAAACCCAGCATTAAAACCTAAAAGAAGTAGGTGGTTGAATAATGTGATAAAATTGCAATTATGGCTACCCAAAAGTTCTTTCACACTAAGTGTGCTTTACATGCTATCTTAAGAAATTCAATCTTCCATATTATGCTTAGATGCTGGTTGAATGGCAAATTCTTAAAAGATGGTAACACATTAAGCTATTATCAGTCATTAACATTTCGTTATGGAAGTGACAATACATCATTTTCAATATTATAGTTACTGAAATTCTACCCTTTAAGAATAGGATGTAGAATCAAACGTAGTTTGGTATATAGCAGAAAGAACGTAGAACTGAGAAAAAGGAATCTGCTTTCTACTCACACCACTAATTAACTGTGTGTCTTCGAAAGGTCCTTTCCCCCTCTCATATCAACCATCAATAAAATGTGAGGATTGGAATAGACCATCTCTTAAGGGTCATGAGAACTATATAATTCTATGAATCTTCTTAAGTCCTGATATCAGGAAGGTAAAAGATAATCTGGAATTCTGAGGTGAAGGCACTGGTTTTCTATAATTTTGAAGAAGAGAGCTGCAGAAACCAGGGACAGTGACAGGAGTTTGATGGAGAACACTGAATCCTGTTTGTTTTCCTTTAAGGCCAGTTGGAGCTCTTGTGTGAGGGCAGGGACAATTACCAATTACGTTACTTTCACGTACGCACTGCTCAAAGTGTTTGCAGGGGAGAGGAATACGCTGGCTTTGTTCCTTAAGACAATTCATGAAGAATGTATTTATAAACCACGATAAAGGTATAGAGGGCAAAATCTGCTGACCAACCCCTAGCACAGGGATGGGCTATACCTTCCTGTTCTCTTCCCCTTACCACCAGCTTTGCTCAGTCCTGCCGAGGAGGAGTCCTGGGATAGGATATGGCTGGGAGAAGCCAGGCATTTGTCAAGGCCTGGGGCAGCGTGGTGGTAGTGGATGTAAGCTTCTTATGGCTCCAGTGGTAAGGCAGAAGCTCAAATGAGGGGAGTCAAACAGCCACCTGGAAGTAGTGATGGCAAAGAAAATTTGAGGGGAGGGCAAAAGTTGGGGGAGTTCACAGGGGCTCTGCCATGTGAGAAAGAGAAAATAGAACTCAGTCAAATGAAAGCCATTCAACTCCGAAGCAGATGAAATTTGCATTCAATTAACACAATCATTCCTGTTTTCCTGAGTAGACTAGAGTAGAACATGTGTCAAATAAGGAGATGACTCAAAATTAGGGGTGTTCAAACTCCACTTCCTGACTTCAAATAGACAATCTCAAGGCAATGGCTGAGATTTCAGGTTGTGATAACTGGAGGAATTATAGAGAACACATTTTCTTTCCCACTGTGCCTTTCAGTCTTAGGAAGTCAGCTACTACTTTATTTTTCATGGCCCTTTCCAAGAGTAAATACTGCTAACCTAGGAGTCACCAGGCCAGGATATATATTTGTGTGGACCTAAGTTCCCTAGGAATTGAATGGAAACCCACAATTTCAGGTAGTTCAGGAAATAACCATTTGCTGATAACAATAACTGGTTGCTACCAATCTCAGACAAATAGGGGGCTCACCTAAAACCGGGGGGAAAGAAAAATCTCCCTTTTAAGAAAAACCTGTCTCATCTTCATTTGCTTTTAAGTGTTTTCTCTCTCTCTCTCTTATTCTCCCCCACCCTTCCTTCCCTCCCTCCCTCTCTCCCTTCCTCCCACCTTCCTTAAAGAAACATTTAGCTTAGAGTTGTAATGAGCCTCAGGAAGCTCACTAGGGCCCTGCCCGAACATTGCCTGTAATTTAGGGTGAGTTATGTTTCAATTACATCTGTGTTATAGCATACTGGTGAGGACAGGCATTATGTCATGTCAGGGATACGGGCGAGAGAAAATAGGGACGCCCCCATTACAGGCGGTGATGGAGCAGTTTTAATAATATTGGGGGAAAATGGGCCATAAGTGCCTTTCCAGCTGCAGCATTACTGCACATTAGCGATACCACGTGCTGAATGTGGGGGAGGGAGACTGAAGGAAGGAAGGGGTCACAGGTATGTTGGGTACTGGAGTTTGTTCTCTGCATTTAGAAAGGAGGCCAAAAGTCCTATAAAAACCATGGAAACGTTTGGTCTTTTTCTGTGAATAATGACCTTACCAAAGATATAAAACATTAACTTTTTAATTTAAAAAATATCTAATTTCTAGTGAGTTTTTCCCCTTTCCTGAGAGGGTAACTGTTACACGTGCTCTCACTCTCCCTCCCATTCCCTCTTCCTCATTTTCTCTGCCTCTTTATTTTCTTGACACAAATAGCAGTCATTGCTCAGAGAATGTGTGGGATTAGGCTGCTTTGTAATTCAAACCTTTTATTCAGGTTTCCCTTTACTTACTAAAGAGGAAAATATGTATTGTCTAAATGGCCTTGTTATGGATGTTTCCAATTGCGAATAGGAAGGTGCCCCCCACCCCCAAACCTCTGGAAACCATTACTGGATTTATCACTTACAACAGAATTTAGCTAATGCAAATTTCCACCCTTCAATTTGTTTCAAATGGGGGGAAAAGCATATAGAGATATTTTTCTTTGGCATGATTGGTTCTTTTAAAAGATAAAGTGGCAAAAATGAGCAGCCACAGCCAGATGATGATCTGTGCTTTGAGGACTGGTGGTTTGCAGGTGCTGAGCTCCACAAGATACAGTAAGAAGATGAGGATATGATGGAGTCTTAAAAAGAAAAAAAAGAAAGAAAGAAAGATGAGGATGCAGTAGGCTGGTGCATGCAACAGCTGTTTAACTTTGTTTAGTTAAAACAAATACAGTCAGTCAGAAGGGCCTCTTATTTAATCAAGGAGGAATGGGTTCAGTAACTAAAATAAATGGTATATGTGGTTGGTCTAACTTTCCTCTAATCAAAATGACAGTGCAACCTAAAATAAAAAGGACAACATGAAACATAACAACATGCACAGAAAATAACTAGGAAATACAGAGAATTTTAAACCAACTGAGGATGGGAAAGATACATGCTAAAGAAAGATAATTGTCAATGTGTGTTTCATGATTTTTTTTTCTTTTTGTAAATGGAATTTGGACTCACACTGGAGAAAATTCAAAAATTACACTTCAATATAAAAAGCACCTCTGTTATTATTTAAGTTATTTCAATCTTTTTATGATTCTACCTAATGTTTTGACAAAATCATGTATCTATTTATTCATTCTTTCATTGAACAATTACTCATTGAGTATCTACTATGCAATGAGCGCTACTCTGCTCAATATGAAATGAAGACATCTAGCGAACAAAATCGACATGGTGAGTACCCTCCCAGGGTTAACATTCTATTGGGAGAAATAGACAATAAATAATCATATATGCACAGCTTTTGATGCATGGTAGGAATAAAAATGTCGCGACAGAAAACAACTTTAGAAAGTCTTCAGAGAAATCAGGATTATATTATATCCTTCTTTGTTCACTTAAGAATTGTGCGAATGATCTTATGTCATTAAATATTCCAGGAAAACATTTTTAATGGCTAGTCTGTCTTTTAAATGAACCTTAATTTACCAATTTATGGCTTCTGTAGTATATTTAACTGCCCTTTATTTCAGAGTATTTGAATGGTTTCCAGTTGTTCACATTTGTAAATAATAATAAGGACCATCTAGTGCCTAAATGTTGACATTTCTGATTAGTTTAAGGAAATAGCTTCCAAGAAGTAGAATCACTAGGTTGGAAGGTAAGAACATTTTAAGGCCTCTTAATACAAAGTGATAAATTAATTTCTAGAAATATTTACTAACTTATGCTCCCGCCAATTGTTCTCCTGGTAATAGTTAATATTTAAAGCACACTGTATGACCCTAGATCCTGTTCTAAGTGCTTTACGTGGATTAACTCATTTAATTTGCCCCTGTGAGGTATGTATACTCTATTACTAACCCCATTTATTGGTGAAGATTCTGAGGCACAGAGGGATTAAGTAGTTTTCCCAAGAACAGACAGTAGTAAATAACAGTGCTAAGATTTGAAGTCAGGTGTTCCAGCAGCAGAGCCCTACCTCTAATTGACCAGGCATTATTGCTCCTGATATTTTCATAAACATTCTGTACTATCCTCTGTATTCCTCTTATTTTGAAAGCAAATAGCATTTCAATTTGTTTGCATATTTAGTAATAAACTCTTGTCACCTCTACTCTTTTAGTTACTCCATAAATTATACACCTCTATATTTTCTTTTCCACTGGAATATCAATGCTGTTTATTTATTTTTAAAAGCTCTTTGCACATTAAGGATACAACACTGTCTGCTGTAGTAGTTGTAGAATGCTTTCTTATCTTGATATTTGTCTTTTAATTGCATTTCTGGCATTTTTCCATAAACAGAAGCATTATTCATCTTTTGATCTGCTTACCGGAATCTATTGACTTTTTATTTTGCATTTCTCTTCCATGGCTTTATCTGAGAAAATAGTTTTTTGCTTGAATATCTTTTAAATATTCACCTATATTTTCTTCTGTTTTTGTTATTGTTCTTGTTACATTTTTAAATTTAACTTTAAATGTTGTTTTGATGTAAAGAAGAGAAAAAATAGTTTTTCAAACAAAGCTAAAATAGCTTCTTCATTTTTTTCTGATACATTATCAAGTATTTAAATGCACTAGAATTTATTCCAAGAATTATAAGTTCTAATGGTCTGTGTATAGGTATTTTACATCAAAGGATGTACAAGTGGAGGGGCTTCAAGATAACTGAATGGATGCATCTGGTACTTGCCTCTTCTACTGAGAGGAGCCAAAGTAATGAGCAGGTAATGATAGGTCAAATAGCTCATCTAAGAGAAAACACTGGAATTCAACAGAAAAACTATGGGAAGCGCTGACAGCAAGGAAGGAGAGGGAAGCGAGGCAGCCTGCTCAGGCGTGATCATCTGGGAGTCTGGAGAGGGTCCCTAATGTGGGGAAAAGGTAAGTAAGAGACACCCAATGATCCATATTCCTGCCACAGACTCCTACAATCCTAGCCATGGGAGAGCCCCTCAACCCTCTCAGGGCCTGACACTTACATAGGGAGCTGCCTGGGGACTGCATGAAGGCATTGATCCAGAGAGAGAGCTCACGCTGCCTCCTACAAACCCTTAAGTCCTCAGCAGCTGCACCACAGCACCATTTGAGAGCATACCTCCCTATCCAACCAAATTGTATCCCGCCCTGTCATTGGGCCAAGGCAGGAACCATGAGTAGTGATCCTGCCCACCCCCCAAGCAGAGGGCAGCTATGTATATCCACATGCCCCAAAGAAAAATTCCACCATACACCCACACTGGCACCGTAGGTTGAGGCAAGGCCAAGACAGGAGCAAAGCCCACTCCACCCAGCTGCCTGCCTATGGCTATTACCAGGGAAAGCAACTCCACCCTTTCTAGTAATAGGGCCACAGTGCAGCCACTGATGCCCCCATCAGAGCATTCTGAAGGTGGCCTGGAGATCACTTCATCCTTGCCTAATACAACCAATACCTACATACACCACCAGGCCCACCTCTATCTGCCTAGAACCCAAGCACACTATCCAGGGGTCTAGGAATAGCCCAGCCCAGTCCACCACTGCTGGCACCTGAGCACTCCTCCTGGGGTCTGAGTTCAGACCCACTCAATCTTCCAACACCACCATAACTGGCACCCACCTGTATGCAACACCTGTGGTCTGAGGGCTGGCCCACTTGACCCATTGTAGCCACTTCCAACACCAGTGTGGAGCGCCTGGGCCCCAGAGAGTTGTCCTATCACTGCTGCTGCCATTGCCCACACCATGCCCACTGCCCAGAAGCTCAAGAACCCACCATCTGCCCAACCCAATGCTGCAATTCCCAGTACCCAAGCAATCCACCTGGAGGCCCAAGAATTGGTCTGCCTGGACCTGCTAAGAGCAGTGGCAACATGTGGTGCCCTGTAGCCCAAGGACAGGAATACTCAGCCTACCACTGCCACAACTGGGGCCTGAAGGCTGCATAACCTGGCATCCCAGTACCCAACAAAACTTGACTATAGCCTTCACTAACAACTACATCCTAAGCCACAAAGGAAATCACAGATAACCACTGATGCTATTTATAGTCAAATCATACAGAGGCTAAACTACTGCATGTACCCAGAATCAAAACCAATTGCCCTGCTCAACCACTATGATGGATAGATCTTCAGGAAAAAAATGCTCTCCTATGAAAGCAAATTCAAAAATTTGGAAGAAGTGACTATTATACTAGATGTGCATATATCAGTGTAAAGACACAGGAAACCTGAAAAAGGAAGGAAATATGACACTCCCAGAGGAACACAATAATTCTCCAGTAACAGATCCCAATCAAAAAGAAATTTATGAAATCTTGGAGAAAAAATTCAAAATATTGATTCTAAATAAGCTTAGTAAGATACAAGAGAATTCTGAAAAAAAAAATACAAAGAAATGAGAAATAACAATTCAGGAGGTAAATGAAACATTTACCAAAAAAATATATAACATAAAAAAGAACCAAATAGAAATCCTGGAAATGAAGGATTCGCTGAATGAAATACTAAATACTTTTGAAAGCTTCAACAATAGACTAGACAAGCTGAAGAAAGACTATTAGAAATTGAAGACAGGTCCTTTAAAATAACCCAGTCAGACAAAATTAAAATTCAAAATGAACAAAATCTTTGTGACACATGGGACACCATAAAGTGACCAAAGATAGAATTTTTCAGTGTCCCAGAATGTGAGGAGTAAAGGAAAGGGTTAGAAACCATAAGTAATGAAATAATAGATGAAAATTTCCCAAGTCTAGCAAGATTTAGACATTCAGATATTGGAGGCTCAAAGCTACCTAAGTAGATATGATGCAAAAAGGTGTTCTCCACAGCACATTATAGTCAAACTGTCAAAAGTCAAGGACAAAGAGAAAATTCTAAAAACAATAAGAGAAGAATGTCTGGTCACCTATAAAGATACACCCATCAAAATAACAGGAGATTTCTCAGCAGAAACCTTATAGGTCAGTAGAAAATGGATGATATATTCAAAGTTCAGAAAGAAAAAAAATGAGTCAAGGATACTATACCCAGCAAAATTATTCTTCATAAATGAAGGAGAAATAAAATATTTTCCAGACAAGCAAAAGCTAAGAGAATTTATCACCACTAAACTGGACCTTCAAGTAATGCCTAAGTGAGTCCTACACCTGGAAGTAAAAGAACAATAACAGCTATCACAAAAATACATAAAAATATAAAAACCACAGGTAGAGCAAACACACAAACAAGGAAGAAATAAAAGTCAAATGTTACCACTACAGAATATCAACAAATCACAATGATAAATTAGAGAAAGAAAGAGAGGATATCCAAAACTAGAAATCAAGTAATAAAATGACAGGAATAGGCCCTTATATATTAATATCGATAATAGTCTTGAATGTAAATGGATTAACCTTTCCACTTAAAAGACATAGGATGGTTGAATGGATTTTTAAAAATGACCTCCAATTATATTTCACCTGTAAGAAACTCATCCCGGCTGTAAAGACACATATACATTGAAAATAAAAGGATGGAAAAAAAGACAATCCATTCAAATGGAAACCAAAAGTTAGTAAGAGAAACTATACTTACACCATATAAAATAGATTTTAAGTCATAAACAGTAAAAAGAGATCAAGAAGGTCATTATATTATGATAAAGGGATCAATTCAGCAAGAAGATAGAACAATTCTATACACTTATGCATCCAACATCAAAGCACACAGATATATAAGGAAAATATTATTAGATCTAAAGGGAGAGATAGACTCCAATACAATAATAGTTGGGGACTTCATCTCCCAACTCTCAGCATTAGACAAATCATCTAGACAGAAAATTAACAAAGAATCATTGGATTTAAACATCACTTAGACCAAATGGACCTAACTGACATTTACAGAACACTTCACCCAAAAGGTACAGAATATATATTCTTCTCATCAACCCATGGAAAATCCTCCAAGATAGACCATATGTTAGGTGACAAAAAAGAAAAAAGAAAAGAAATAGAAATCATATCAAGTATCTTCTCAGACCACAATGGAATAAAACTAAAAATCAATAACAAGAAGAAACTTGGAAACTAAACAAATACATGTTCTTAAAAGATCATTCAGTCAAAGAAGAAATCAAGGAATAAATAAAAAATGTATTTGAAACAAATAAAAATGGAAACACAACATACCCAAACCTATACGATACAGTAAAAACAGTGTTAAGAGGGAAGTTTAAAGCAATAAATGCCAACTTCAAAGAAGTAGAAAGATTATAACTAACAATCTAAAAATGCACCTCAGGGAAATAGAACAGCAAGAATAAATCAAATCCAAAATTAGTAGAAGAAAAGAAATAATACAGATAAGAGAAGAGCTAAATGAAATAGAAACTTAAATAACAATACAAAGGATCAATGAAATGAAAAGTTAGTTTTTTTAAAATATAAAAAAGTCAATAATCCATGTACCAGACTAACCAAGTAAAAAGAAAGAAGACCCAAATAAACGACATCAGAATGAAAAAGGAGACATTACGACTGATACCACAGAAATACAAAGGATCATCAGAGACTATTATGAACAACTATACACTTACAAACTAGAAAACCTAGAGGAAATGGGTAAATTCCTGAACACCTAAAATTTACCAAGATTGAATCAGGAAGAAATAGAAAACCTGAGCATATCGATAATGAGTAATGATATTGAATCAGTAATTAAAGTCTCCCAAAAAAGCAAAGTCCAGTACCAGATGGCTTCACTGCTGAAGTCTACCAAACTTTCAAAGAAGAACTAATTCTCCTCAAATGATTCCAGAAAACTAAGGAGGAGGGAGTTCTCCCTAACTCATATTATGAGGCCAGCATTAACCTGATACCAAAATCAAAACAGGATGCAACTAAAAATAAAATGGCAGGTCAATATTCCTGCTAAACACAGAGATGAAAATTCTCAATAAAATAATAGCAAGGTGGGATTTATCCTAGAGATGCAAGGATGATTCAGCATATGCAAATCAACAAACGTGATATATCACATCAACAGAATGAAGGACAAAAACCATATGATCATCTCAATAGACATAGAAAAAGCATTTCATAAAATTCAACATTCCTTTGTGATAAAAACTCTCAACAAACTAGGAATAGAAGGAGCATACCTTGACATAATAAAGTCCGTATATGACAAACCAACAACTAACATCATACTGAATGTGGAAAAGCAGAAAACCTTTGCCCTAAGAACTGGAACAAGACAAGGATGCCCACTTTCACCAATCCTAGTCAACATAATACTGAAAGTTCTACCCAGAGCAATGAGGTAAGAGAAAGAAATAAAAGGCATTGAAACTGGAAAAGAAGTTGAATTATCCCAGTTTTCTGATGATAGGATCTTATATCTATAAAAACCTAAAGATACTACCCCAAAATTCTTTCATATGTTAACTAAATTCAGTAAAGCTGCAGGATGCAAACCAACATACAAAAATCCGTAGTGTTTTTATATATAGTGTTTATGAATAGTTATATAATGAACTAACAGAAAGAAATAAAGAAGGCAAT
>RJWJ010021252.1:0-28100 GCA_004363605.1 Indri indri
TGTTGTTTGCTAGGCGTTGTGTTGGGTGTTGGAGCTACAATTATGAGCAAAACCAGATATGGCCTATGCCTCCATAGAGTAGACAGTCTACCTGGAGAGACAGGCATCAATCATTTAATACTCAAATAATTATGAAAGTTCAAATGTGAAAAATATTATATAGGAAACGTGCTAAAAGAGTATGGAACAAAGAGATCTTTGGAAGGACTGGCAGGGAGGGAAGGAGTTGGGGGAGGCTTCCAGGGGGAAGTCTTTGTAGCTGAATTCTGAAGGATGAGTAAGACTAAAATAGGTGAAGGGGAGGAATGGGAAGAGAATTTCAGGAGATAAAACAGCATGAGCAAATGCCCTGAGGCAGAGTACATCCAAAGAACTGAGAGTTTGGAATGACAGACAATGGAGACTCAGAAGGGTGAGGGGGTGGGACAAGGGTAGTCGATGAGAAATTACTTAATGGTATGATGTATGTTATCTTGGTGATGGATACCCTAAGAGCCCTGACTTCATCACTACACAGTCTATGCATGTAACAAAATTACACTTGTAATTTACCCCATACATTCATACAAATAAAAACAAATTTAAAACAAACTCCAAAGAACCGAGAGAGGTTGTATGTGTCTGAATCATAACAAATGCAGGGTGGGAGGCAGGAAAGGCAGATACGGCTGCAGAGGAGTGGGCAGCGTGGCCAGGCCATTTGAGGGCTTGCATGTCATAATTGCTAGCATTTTGATTGGGGTTACATTGAATCTGTAGATCAATTTGGAGAGAATTGACATCTTTATATATCACATATTCTAAACTGTGTATATGATCCTTTTTGTGTGAATGTCTTGCCCATCTTTTGTCAGATTTATTTTTAGGCATTCAATGTTTTTTGATGCTAATATAAATGATATTTTAAAAAACTTCATTGTTCATTAAGATATACAATTGATTTTTAAATATTGGCTTTGAGTTTTCTGATCTTGCTAAATTCTCTTGTTATTTCTGTTTACTTTGAGATATATATTACATGTACTAGAGTTATTTTTTAATTATTCTGTTGTTGACATTGTTGTATTTCTCTAATCTAAGGAGACGTGCCTTTTATCAATTCTGGAAAATGTCCTTCCATTGTTTTGTTTGAATATAGCCCCTCCATTTTCCTTATTTTTTAAGTTTTCTCTTTCATCTAGTCCTGTCACTGTAAAATTGCACATTGCCAAAAACAAAGAGAAGAATCTGTAAAGCAACCTGAAAAAAGAATTACTTGCAAAGGAACAGTAAGTGGATTGACAGCAGATTTCACATCAGCAGAAAGAGAAGCCAAAAGACAATGATATAATATATCTGAAGTGCTGAGAGAAACTATCTACCTAGAATTCTGTATCAAGCTATGCTTTCATTCAAGAGAGAGGATGAAATAAAGACATTTTTGGAGAAAGATTCAGATAATTTAATTCTCTCATAGTACTAAGAACTGCTAAATTATTCATGTCACGAAGAAGAGAGAATGCAGAATCTAATGATATTGGGGGAAAAAGGGGAGCTATGACTACTGATGCTGGAGAGATTTAAACAAGTGTGTAAGAGGTAATCATGAACAATTTTGTACCAATGCATTTGAAACCTTATATTACAGGAACAATTTCCTAAAAATAGCTTTCAAATTGGATCAAAGAAGAAATAGAATACAGGAACAGACCAAGATTCATTAATAACAATGAATAAAATGAAATCATCCCCCATATAAAAGTGCAAAATCTAGGCCCAGATGATTTAAGGGTGAGTTCCAACAATGTGCAAGAAACAGATAACCTGCACAACTGCCCTTCAGTATCCACAGGGGATTGTTTTACGACCCCAAAGGATACCTAAATCTATGGATGCTCCAAGTCCTTTATGCAAAATGGCATAATATTTGCACATAACCTATGCACATCCTCCCATATACTTTAAATCATCTTTACATTACTTATAAAAACTAATACAGTGTAAATGCCATGTAAAGAGTTGTTATATTGTATTATTTAAAAATTTTGTATTTTTTTATTGTTGTATTATTATTTTTTATTTCATTTTTGAATATTTTCTATTCAAGGTTGGTTGAATCTGTGGATATGGAACCCACAGATAGGGAGGGCTGACTGTGTACAAATTATTGTACTGAATAAAAAAGAATTTTCTATTCCCACAGTTTTTATGACACTGTATAATTTGGATAAAAAACAAAATGTACAAGGACTATACAAGAAAAGAATACTATGAACACACATGTTAAATAAAATATCAGCAAACAAAATTTACAACTGCATATCATGATCAAGTGTATCATGTCTAAGTTGATTTTTCTCCAGGAATAAGAGACATTAATATTAGACAAAATGTAAATGTAACTGCAAACCAGAAACTCTTCCTTAAGTTGAGAAAGGGTGTCTGTCAAACCCACAGCAAACATGATACTTAGTGGTGATGCGTTTGAAAAGAAAACAGACTGCACTCTGCTCGGCAGACATGCTGTCTATTTGGGTTTTATTTAGGATGACTGGTGAGTGTTCTCTTGTATGTCTCAAAGAACGTGTATTTGAAAACTTTTATACTCAGTGATAAAGTGCAGTTTATGTCAGAAAAGCTGTGATGTACAAATAGTTTATTCTCATGTGTCAAGCAGTCCATTCAAGCACTTCCAGATATCAGTGCTAGATGTTTGGTTTTGACGTTTAGACAAAGACAGACTGCTTATATTTTAGAGCATTCCAACTTAAACTCTTCCTAAATCTGGTTGTATATACATTTCATACAAGATCTTACCCATATGTAAATAAAACACAAAGTCATTGGAAGCATTTATGACAGAGACATTGCCATTAAAGTACACAATATGACAACAATGACTGCTATAAAGACGTTATACTGAGACTCCTGTTATTGTATGCTATAACAAAGAAATAAAACAGGTATAAGGATTGGAATCAAGAAACAAAATGGTTTATATTCATAGATGATCCAAGAGAATTGGAAATATTAATAATAAGAAAATTTAGTAAGTTACTAGATACAATATAATTACAAAACAGAAAATGACATCTTATTCAGAGACAAAAGGCAACTAGAAAGGTCATTAGAATAGAGATTTTGTATACAATTGCAAGAAAAATTATAAGGAACCTAGGAATAAATTTAACATAAGATATGTAAGACCTTATTTCTAAAATCATACTTTATTAAAAATACAAATGAAGATCTAAATAAATGAGACATACTCTGTTTTTGAATGACGTTAACCAGTATCATGTGGCAACTGTCCCTAAATTAATTTGTAAACAATGGAATTCAAAAGAAAATATCAATAGAGGTTTTTTTCATGAAACTTGGGATCCTGAGCCAAGAAAATTTTGAAGACAAGTACAGCAGTCCTGCTACCAAATATCAAGAGTTAGTTACTTCAAATATACTATTAAGTATGGTAATTACAACAGCTACTAGTAGTGTAGGGGTAGATAGACATTTGGGAAAAAATAGAAGCCCAGGAACATATCCATAATAATATGAAAATTTAGTGTATTTATTTATCTAATAATTATTAAGCACTCTCCATTTTGTTAGTAGGGGCTGCTTCAAATTGTCTTCCAGATTCTTTTGACATGATCCTACTAGTTGTTGATAGCTTTCCAGACTCACTTGGTACATTTCCTGCTTTTAATGTGAAATTAGCCATTTCCTTAAGAAATTTTGATTTCTCTTACGGGAAATAGAATTTCAAGACCACAGTCTACATGTTAGGGATGCTGTTTGCTATTGGGTTGGTCATTGTTTCCAGAGCTAAAAAATTAAGTGTATATTATATATGTATATATATCCACATATATACATACACACATATAAACATGAATTAATACATATATATTTAAATATATAAAGGGTTTATATTAATATGCTATATATAGTTAAATGTGTGTGTATATATATTTAAAGATAAAACCCCTATGAGTTCATACTGATACTTGCAATTCAAATCAGAAATATATATATATATATATTTTAAAGAGACAAGGTCTCACTCTCTTTCCGAGGCTGGAGTGCAGTGGCTCACTGTAATCTTGAATTCCTGAGTTCAAGTGATCCTCTGCCTCAGCCTCCCAAGTAGCTGGGATTACAGGTGCATATCACTTTTCCTGGCTAATTTTGGTTTTTTTGACATTTTTTTGTAGAGATGGGGTCTCGTTATGTTGCCCAGGCTTGTTTTGAACTGCTGGCCTCAAGCAATAGTCCTGCCTCAGCCTCCCAAAGAGGTGGGATTACAGGCATGAGCCACCATGCCAGGCCTAGGAAATGTAAGATTTTTACTTACATCATCATATATTAAATCTGTATCTCTTTTAACATTGGAAATCATGGTTGTTAAGGATATGAGGGATGAGTTTATTACTAAAGGCTGTTGAAGTAAAATGAATCTATGTGGTGGTATCTCCAGGTAAATCCTACTGGTGTTTCCAGAATAAGGTCAATCAAACTGCAATAGTAGTCAGGGGCTGTCTCTGGGGTTGTGGTCAGTAGAGGAGCCAAGGCATGGCTTGGTGAGGTTTACTCTAGCCAATAATCTTTTTTTTTTTTTTGAGACACAGTCTTGCTCTGTTACCCTGGGTAGAGTGCAGTGATGTCGTCATAGCTCACTGCAACTTCAAATTCCTAGGCTCAAGTGATCCTCTTGCCTCAGCCCACTGAGTAGCTGGGACTATAGGCGTGTGTCATGATGCCCAACTAATTTTTCTATTTTTAACAGAGATGGGGTGTTGCTCTTGCTCAGGCTGGTCTCAAACACCTAAACTCGCAATCCTCCTGCCTCGGCCTCCCAGAATGCTAGGATTACAGGCATGAGCCACTGCGCCCAGCCATCTAGCCAATAATCTTAAGCAACTCTTGAAAACTACCCGAATAAAGAAACAATCTAAGTCAAAGCACTGTGATTGCTATGGAAACGCAACATTAAGAAAAGTACCCCATTGGCTCCTTTCAATCGGATTGCTACCTCTAAATCCCTTCTATGTAGGTATTGGAGCTGGCACTTGTGACAGGGAACATGTCTTGTGTTTTGGTTGCCCATCACCCATTTTGCCTACTTTGACACAAACACATCAATTTCCTTTTGAATTATCTCCCCCTCTGGAAATTTTCTATTCATACGTTTTGTAGATTATCTAACCCCAGTGGGCATGTGACTCCAGCTTGATTAATTAGACTCTCCTGGAACATCCAATCTTGATTGCAGCAATGCAGAAGGGTACAAATGTTAGGAAATCATTCATTGCAGTGATGGCATGTATTGAGAATGTTGATTAGTTCCACTTGTTTTGGAGCTACCCTGATTCGTGAACTTTTTCTAGCTTGTTTCTCTAGTTTTGCTGTCAATTTTGTATATTCCCTGATATCTGCATAATACATTTATCTTCTGTTTAGAGTTGTTTTTTGTTGCTTGTAACCAAACAGCCGTCACTGATTCAATGGTGATCTCTAAAGAGTGTAAGAAATGTCCAATATATTTAAATTGTAATACCTCTTCCATCAGTTCTTTTCCTCCTTTTTCTGCTCTATTTCAAAAAATACACATTATAATTTACTTATTGTGTTTATTGTCTATCTAGTTCACTAGAATATAAGCTCTATGAAGGTAAGGACTCTTTATTTAAACCTGTTTCTTTGACACGTGTGCCCCAAATACCTAGGAAAATTCCTGGAACATAGTAGGTACTCAAGAAATATCTGTGAATTTAATTTATAAAGTTTTAAACCACTGATCTTTGATCATTTGATTGCCTATATGGAGCAATGCTTAGTTCTTAGCTCATTGTAAAACCTTGGCATGTTTTTGCTGCAGATGGTTTGGTGTGTTATCACCATGTGGGTTGGGAGAAAATGTAATTACATGGAGGACAGGAACCAGCTGCTCTCCACCTCCAAGGAAATGAACAAAACTCTGGGCTCAGATGGTTAAAGTTCTACGTGATCTTCCAGATCTTGATATCTAACCAAAGTCCATTTTATTTTTTAAGGGAAAAGTTGAAAGTATCAATGTCAGAGGAAGGTAAAAGCAGATTTGATTAAGGACTGAAGAGGAATGCATTCATTTTTATAAAAAAATTTAAAAAATTTTAAATTTGCACTTATTCCAACTGAATGACATAACACCCAACTGAGACTGAATGTCATAATCAGGGGGTGGATCTCAGGTTGGCAAGGACAGCCAGGAGAGGATGGCTAGTGAGTGATTTGAGGCAATATTATAGCAACTGAGCTCGGAATGAGGTTATTACCACAATGTTGCAGTTGCTAGTGGAAGGCATATTGAACAGCTGATCTTGGAAAAGGAAGAAGAATTAATATTTTTTAAGCAAGTATTATGTTTTGCATGAGCTTTACATTATTATTTTGCACATGTCTTTCATACGTTATTTCACATTATCCTCAAAATAAGCCCATGTGTTAACACCTTTATTCTATAAACAGAGAAACTGAGAAGAAGAGAAGTTAGTTAACTTATGGTCACATAACAAGAAAGTGTCAGATCTAGAATTCGGTTCAAGTCAACTGCTTCTAAATCTCCTACTCATTCCACTATATCACCTCCAACCCAGGAAATTAGACATTGATTCTGAAAGTATAGGAAACAAGCCCCTTTCTCTCTTTCTCTGGGTAAAGATGGTGGATTGAATGTATGCAATAGCTACCACTCTCTGTCAAACCTAAATCCCCCCAATAAAACAGTAATTTTTTTTAAAGGCATAAACACTTGAGGACAGGAGAATGGAAGAGGAAATGAATAAGGAAAATTTGGGAAATTGGTAAATAGATGGAAAAGTGGTAATTGACTAAGCACACCGGAGATAACTGAATTCCCAGCTAGCAGTGGAAAAGGTTGAGTTAACAAATTGATTTATGCTACTGCACCCCCAAGGCTCAATAAAAGCAGATAGCTCTGTCAGTGCGAGGAAAGTCGTCTGATTTTGAAGCAATTAGGTTCCCCAAATCTCCGCGCCAATTCCATAGAGCTGTGTGATGGCTTGTTTCTCCCTCATCCTGGAGGAAGAGTGAGGATATGTTATGAAAATGTAATGTAGAAAGTTACTGGAGGATCCCAAACACAATTAAGGACAGAGGACTACACTGAGAGTAGGGGGAACGAGTTATAGTTTATATATTCAATTACGAAATCACTGCCTGTCTTTCCCCACACCTCACGGAAAGCTGGCAGCCAGGCCCATACCCTGCAGGAGAGAACTTTGGATCAGCGGTCTCCAACCTTTTTGGCACCAGGGACCGGTTTCATGGAAGACAGTTTTTCCAACAAAGGGGTTGGGAGTGGGAGACTGTGGAGCTCTGTGGGGTGGCCCAGTCTGTGGCCCAGGGGTTGGGGACTGCAGCTTTGGATAATGATTCCCTGGGGAATCCGAGCAGCCCATGGCTTTCCAAGAGGAAAGACCCAGTGACATTAACACGAGGGATTCTTTAGTGAAATAGCTAGCTTCACCACTTGGAACTGAAGCCCATGGTGAACCAGTCCACCTTTGTCCTCAGACCTTCCAACTGCCTTTAAAAAAAACTTTAAAAATTTTTAAAATTGTGGTAAGAAAACATATAATATAAAATTTCCCATCTTAACCATTTTGAAGTGTAGAGTTCAGCAACAAATAATATTTTAGAATATTCAATGTTGTGCAACAAATCTCTAGAACTTTTTCATCTTGCAAAACTAAAACTCGATGCCCATTGAACAATTATCCATTTCCTCCCTTCCCAGGCAACCACCATTTTCCTGTTTCTATGAGTTTGAATACATTAGATATCGCATATAAGTGGACTCCTACAGTATTTGCCCTTCTGTGACTTGCTTATTTCACTCAGAATAATGTCCTCAAAGTTTATCCATGTCGTAGCATGTGATAGGATTTCCTTCTTACTTAAGGCTGAATAATATTCCAGTTTTTACTCAACATGTAAAGCTCCAACTCTTAAATATGTGCAATCTATAATTACCAGGCATCAGAGGAAAGCCTCTTGTATGAAAGATAGATACAAACAAACATAAAACACCAAACTATTCAGGGATAAGATAATTTTACAAAAACTACCAAGTAAGACCTCAGAGAGGCTGGGTACAGTGGCTCAAGCCTGTAATCCTAGCTGAGGTGGGAGGATTGCTTGAGCTCAGGAGTTCGAGACCATCCTGAGCAACAGCGAGACCCTGTCTTTACTAAAAATAGAAAAAATTAACTGGGCATGGTGGCACACGCTTGTAGTCCCAGCTACTCGGGAGGCTGAGGTAGGAGGATTGCTTGAGCCAGCAGTTTAACGTTGCTGTGAGCTAGGCTGATGCCACTGCGCTCTAGCCTGGGCAACAGAGTGAGATTCTGTCTTTAAAAAAAAGAGACCTCAGAGAATAAGAGATATTCCATATAGGATGCAAGAATAGGATAATTATAACAAAAAGGAACAGTAAAAACAAAAGACAAAAACAAGAAGAGTTCTTGGGAAAACTCAAAGTAATGGTGGAAATATAAAGCTGCAGGAATTTCTCAGAAAGTGGGGGAAAAAATTTAAAAAATGATGGAAAATGAAAGAAAAAAAGATAAAAAAAATTAGATCAGGGAGCCCCAAATCCAAAATCATAGGACTTCTACAAAGAGAGAACAAAGAAAATGAAGGAGAGGAAATCATTAACACAATAATGTACAAAAATTATGCAGAGCTGAAGCACATGAATTTCTCATTTGGAAGGTCCATCTCATTCCCTGCACAAGGGCACAGCACCATGAAATCTCGGGACACCAGGGACAGTAAGAATAATCTACAAATCTTTATAGACAGAGAAATAAAAAAAAAAAAAAGAATCAGAAAATAGAATGGCATCGATATTTCAACAGCAATGATGGAGAAATGTCTTTGAAATATAATGGAAAATGATCTCTAATTTAAAATTTTTGCCCAGCTAATTTATTAACCAAGGTGTCTAATGAATATTAAGCTTGTGAGTGTCAAGGGTCTACTTTATCATTTTGTTTGCTAAGTAGTGTTGCAGAAATAAAAAAAAAAGGCAAGTCACTTATCTGTATTTCCTTTTTGTTGTTGTTGTTACATAACCTTTCATTTGTAGAACAGTTTCAGATTTACAGAAAAATTGTGACGACAGTAGAGTTCCCATTGCTCCACACCCAGTTTGTCCTATCATTCACATTTATCACAACTTACAAACAAATATGGGTATGTTATTATTAACTAAAGTCCATGCTTTATTCAGATTTCCTTAGATTTACCTCATGTCCTTTTTCTGTTGCAGATTCCCATCCAGAAGACATCTCATCTCCTTGGTCTCCTCTTGGCTATGACAATTTCACAAACTTTCCCTTTTTTGATGAACTTGACAGTTTTGAGGAGTACTGGTCAGGCATTTTATAGAATGCCCCTCAATTGAGACTTGTCCGATGTTTTCCTCATTGTTACACTGAGGTTATGAGTTTTTTGGAGGAAGACCACAGGGGTCCCATCACATCATATCAAAGGTACATACTATCTGCATGACTTCTCACTTGACCTCCGGGCTGAGGTAGTGTTTATCAGATTTCTCCACTGTCAGGTTACTCTTCCCCCCTTTTCCTCGCTGTACTCATTGGAAGGAAGTCACTATGTGCAGCCCACACTTGAAGGTGGGAGTTATGTTCCACTTCGCTGAGGGTGGAGTATATACATGCATTGTTTGGAATTCTGCATGGTACATTTACCTTTTCTCTCTCTATTTATTTATTTATTTATTCCGTCAATCACTTATTTATACCAGTATTGACTCATAGATGTTTGTTTCATACTTTGGGTTATAACACAATATGACTATATTTATTTTGTTGTGCTTGCTTTTTGTAAAACCTATTTCAGAGGCTCTGTGTCACAAAGACCCAGAATATTCTAGTTGTCTTTTCTTCTAATTTATAGCCTTTCGTCTAGATCCTAAAACACATAAAATTAATGTAGTGAAAAAATGCTCTTCTACTTGTACACAAGTCACAGACTTTTATTAAAATAAATGCAGTCAGCTTTCTCTGTTAGCAATGAAAACCATTCCACGGAAAGCACAGCGCCTGTGGAGCTCACAATCTGTTCACTTACTGTAATGACATTTCTTCCGAATGACGTCTGTAGAGATGAATTTATGTTGTAGTTAACTGAGCTGCTATGGAACCTGAGGCATTAAAATGCTTCTTACTGTACTGATTGTCATTAGACTCATATTCCTGCCAAGCAGTATATGTAAGAAAACACATTTTATTTAATTTTTAAATGACTTTACAGCAGAAATTTATATTTCAAGTACATAGAGCTTCTTAAGCAGACTTAGAGAAAGAAAATAATCCTCAAAATGTTTAGATGTTAATTTTTGAATATTTCTTTAAGCGTATATTTGTTTGCACTTTCTAACTAATTTTTCCATCCGTGATTCTCACGATGTATTATAGATTGGATATTTTCAATTGCATAAATTACTAAGTGCTTAAAACAAAGACTCATAACAAGTCGTTAACCTTGGGCAGGTGAAACAGAAACAATGCAGATGAGGATCACTCGTAGAAATGCTTGGCTTATTCCTAACTTCAGTGTGAATGTTTCTTAAGTTTCATTAAGTATGAAGTTTTCTGCAGGTTGCTGGTAGAAGCCATTTATCAAATTTAAGCAATTTTCTTCTATTTCTTGCTTAATCAGATTTTTAAAAATTGGAAATTACTGTTAAATTTATCAAATACTTTGAAAGAAACTCATATGCTTTTTCTCATTTAAATCTCTAAATGTAGTCATTTATATTAGTAGACTTCCTGATTTTCACCATTCTTGTATTACTGGGAGAAGTGCTACTTAATTCATATTTTCCTATATTTTCCATTGTATTTAGATTTTCAAATTTACTGGTATAAAGTTATAACATATTATCTTAAAATTGAAAACCATATTCTTTATATATATATAATCATTGTATATATTTTTTCTTAATCCCGTTCTAATGGTGTTATCTGTGTTTTCTTTAATGAGACTTACCAAAGTTTGCCTATTTTATTGGTCTTCTCCAATAATCAGTTTTGTATTTACTTGATTGCTGTATTGATTTCTTTTTTTAAAAAAATAAATGAAGTAACTGCAAATAACCATTTAAAAAACTTAATTCTTTGTGGAAAAAAATTGGCTAGAAACATATATTGGTGATTGAAAAGGAGACCCAGACAAGTTCCCCTTTCCTCAATAGAAGTTTCAGGTTGCTTAAATTTTTCTATTCTTTTTTTTTTTTTGGAGGAGAGAAACTTTATTCTACTATGGTATGAGCAGATTTGCAGATTTTCAAAGGTCTTAGGCTACATCCCATGAGAATGTCAATGGTGTTTTGTGTTTAACAAACTGACGTGGATAGAACTGGAATGATCCCACACATGAAAAATAATTGCCGTTTTAGTTATTGCTGTAGACCCCTCCGTAATGCATAATATGATAAAGTGATAAGAAGAGTACATAATGGACAGAGGAGAAGCCCCTTTGACAAACCAATTTATACAGCAAAACAGATAAATGAGTTTGCACTAAAATTGTGTATCCATTTTGAGCCTGCACCTAAAATGCCACAGAAGACTGGCTCCTTAGTAATATTTTAAAATGGCTGTACCAATTCTACTCTGCCTCTGGGGTCCTTTTATGACTATCCCTGCAGGAAAACTTCACTGAGGAGGGAGAAAATGAAAATATTTGCATTTCGAGGAAGTTTTACCATCATTTTTCAGTCTTGCTTCTTTCTTCTTCCTCATATCATCTTTGCAAATATTAAAGCCAGAATTGATTAGCATAAGAATTCTGTGGCCCACACCAAATATCCTACATCAACACTCTTGTCTGGCAGTTGGAATTTATCTTTCCAAGCCAGGCTAATGCCTAATTGTCTCCACATTGTGACTCACGGAAAGGCCATCATGACAATGGGGCAGAAAGTTTAGTCAATTCAATTTATCTAACTAACACCTCAGAACACTTTGGAGTTTTTTTTCACTGCCTAGGCTGGTAAAATTTATTATGAACCTTTAATCCCTCCCCCTGCTTTTCTTAGATTTTTAAAGTGAATGTAAAATAAAACAAACAGTTTATAAAAACATTTCCTCTGTAGCAACACATGTTGCATTGCATGTGCTGTGACTACAGGCTTGTCAGGGCCTTTAAAAGTCTTGGCACACATGTGCCAAGTGTGTTAGGCTTCTCGGGCATTCTTATAGGCTTTTGTTTTTTTAATGTACCAGAGATGTCAACAGAAAGTCAACATTTGTGTGGATTATATTCTTCATTCTGTCTTTGTTTTTTACATGTTTTTTGTTACAAAGACAATAAAGTCACAATAAAAAATCAACCATTCAAATCATACCATCATACAAAAACATAATACATTCACATAGAAAAAAATTGAAACATTATGGAAAATAAAAAGATAAAAAATAAAATTCTCCTGTTCCTCATCTCCACTTTTGCTCCAAGATAGTTTTTTGTCTTTTCTTAAGTTTGAGAAATGTGAATATTGACTAAGAATGTTACCGATTGCTTCAAAAGATTGGGCTATATTCACAAAACCAAAGTGACGAGTCATCAGTAACCAGATTCTGACAAGGAAATAGCCAAAAAACAAAACAAAATAAAACCAAAACGCAGGAAAATTCCCATAATGTCTGATTTCTAGGTGTCATTTCTAAGGGCAGAAAATGATAGCTATTCTCCTTCTGTCCTAGTAAAGAATTAACAATGCATGCTGTTACTCCAAAGGGGGAAATCCTTTCTTTTCAATGACTCTAGCCTATATAATTTATCATCCAAACAGGGACAAAAGGCATAAACTAGAACAATCCGGAATAAAGTGTGACATGTGGTCAACCTATATATTAATAGTGTACTCTCTATTCAATTTCAGCATTGATTGTGTACTGCCTGCTACTGTTATTTTGTGGTTTCATGTGTGAAGTTTTATTCCACTTTTTTACTTTTATTTTTTGAGACAGGGTCTTTCTCTGTTGCCTGGATTGGAGTGCAGTGATATCATCATAGCTCACTGCAACCTCAAGCTCCTGGGCACAAGTGATGCTCCTGCCTCAGCCTCCCAAGTAGCTGGGACTACAGGCTTGTGCCACCACGCCCAGCTAATTTTTCTATTTCTTTTGTAGAGGTGGGGTCTCACTCTTGCTCAGGCTGCTCTCAAACTCCTGGTTTCATGTGATCCTTCTTGCGTTGGCCTCTCAAAGTGCTGGGATTACAGGTGTGAGCCACCGCACCTGGCCTTGTGCCACATTTTAACTCTAAGTTACTTAGCAAGCACCTTGATTTTTACTTAAAAAAAAAAAAAAATCTCCAGAAGCATCCAACTGAATGCCAGGACTCAATGAATGTCTCTTTCTTTATTGATTGATTAACAAATACCCAAATGACTTCTAAGATTTTTTTGCCCCTCCCTCCAGACTGTCAGAAATCTAGCTGTGATTCCGTGGATTGTTTATTTTGCATTGTTTTTCAAAGCCTCTGGAATTGCATTGAGACACACACAGAAGCCCTCCCTACCTGATTCTGGGAGGTCTGGACTGGCTACGAATTCTGTGGCCCAGAAGTCCAAGTCACCTCCTGAGTCAAGTGATGGTCTCATTGTATTTTCAAAGTGGCTGGTTATATTCCTAAACTTCTAAACTATTTCTCTTGGGATATAGTTATAGTACCTAATGCTTACTTGCTTTAGGAGATATTCAATCCCAAGCAAGCTAACAACAACAAAAAGACCAGATTTCGAAGGAGGCAGGGCCAGAGGCAGCAATGATGACTGTTGGAGGAAACACCTCATTAAAAGCTTACTTCGAGATGGTAGCGCTCCGTTTCACTGGAATTTCTTTACTTGCCTTATTAGGTTTGGAAATGATTCTGCATTCATTCTCCCATCCCTTTCAAAGATGTACAAGACAGAATCCCAGCCCACTAGGAAGTCTACTGGGGAGGCAAATGCTTGCGTGAATAAATTACCATACAGTATTGTAAGAACAACAATAGAGAGACTTCGGATCAATCCTGGAGAGAGTGACAAGCTCTGTTATGGTGGGAGTGGTGAATGGGGTGTGACATCAGGGCAAATCAAGTCTGATCTGAGTTTGGAGAGACAAACTCCATCATAAAGCATGGGGCTAAAAGGATCATGAAGGGCTCGTATGAGTTTAAAAATCCCATAATTGAAGTGCTGGGTGATAGAAACCACTGTTAAAATTGATTCATATGGCTGGTTAAGTTTTTTCAAAGGAGGTATCGTGCTATGGACCATCTCTTTATATGCCACGTATTTGTATAAAAAAGTGATGCAAAGGATATAAATGGTATTAAAGTGATTTTGTTATCTTAATGACTATAATATTTAATAAGCCATAGGTTTTAAATAAAGTATATAATTCATGTAATTTAAATACACACATATATTATCATATGAAATACACATTTTTATGACCCACAATTAAATACTCTTTCTCCTAGTTTTTAAAAACACTGCTCTTTTATTTATTTATTCTACATATATATTAATTTTAATATATTTAGGTGATGCGAATAGTTTTTTGTTACATGAATGAATTGCATAGTGGAGAAATCTAGGCTTTTAGTATACTTTTCACCTGAAGAATGTACATTGTACCCAACAGGTAATTTTTCATCCCGCACCCTCCTTCCACCCTCCCCCTTCTGAGTCTTCAATGTCCATTTTGTCTCTGTATGACCATGCATATCCATTGCTTAGCTTTCACTCGTAAGTGAGAACATGTGGTATTTATTTTTTTGTTCCTGGGTTGCTTCCCTTATGATAATGGCCTCCAATTCCATCCAAGTTGCTGAGAAAGACATTATTTCATTCTTTTTAATGGCTGAATAGTATTCCATATATATATATATATATATATATATATATGGAATGTATATATATATATATACACACCACATTTTCTTTATCTACTCATTGGTTGTGGGCACTTAGGTTTGGTGTCATATCTTTGCAATTGTGAATTATGCTGCAATAAACATATGGATATAGGTGTCTTTTTAAATAAAATGTCTTCTTTTCCTTTAAGTAGATTCCCAGAAGCAGGATTGCTGGGTCAAATGGTAGGTCTGCTTTTCGTTCTTTGAGGTTGTACTAATTTATATTCCCACCATCATTGTATAAGTGTCCCCCTTTCATTGCATCTGTGCCAACATCTATTGTTTTTGACTTTTTAAATAATGGCCATTCTGACAGGGGTAAAGTGGTATCTCACTGTGGTTTTAATTTGCATCTTCCTAATGATTAGTAATGTTGAACATTTTTCCTATGTTTGTTGGCCATTTGCTTCTCTTCATTTGCAAAATAAAACTGCTCTTTTCAAACTGCTGTTTAGATCTCCATGGAGGCACCATATTTTGTAATGAGGTAAGGTCTTTGAGTTTCTTCAAATTCATAAATCTGTGTCCAAAGATTATAACATCCTCAGTGAACCATAAGACACATATGCTCAAGTATTTAAAGGTACTTATGGGGTTAAAACATGCCTTGAAATTCCCAAACAAGTTCATAAGTACTTTTCCAGAGAACTACTCACCTAAGAAAGGTTACACCAGGTCTCAACACAACAGTGATTTGGGCCACTGAGCTCCGAGGTTCTGATGACTAGCTTTCCTCAACACAGAGATTTGATCCTTTGTTTTTGTTTCTTGTTTCTCTGTGCTGAGAATATATTGTTGAACTTATGGCTTGGGGATCCTGTGAGTTAGTAAATGATGGTAAATTAGGATTTCCCACCATTCCTTGCTGTTGCTATAACTAAATCTAGGGTGTCTTCCCCTAATGGTTTGATTTTTGTTTGTTCTCAATCATCTAGGCTCAGTGGTAGTCTGTGCAGATGACTGAAAGGCATAGCAAATCTGTTTTGCTTGGTGGATGTCATGGCTCTGGTCCATGCTGAGAAGTGATTCTGGTCACCTCGGAGTGATCTTATTTCCTTTGGCCAATTTTTCTAGTGCCACCATCTGTCATAACTTTTCCTCACAAGTCTACCAAGCCCTTGCCTGTCTTCAAGCCTTTCCTTAAAGCAGAAGAAAGAGATGTGGTAAAGCACCACAGTGTGGGAATTTGTGCTTGGGAAACCAGTGCAAGAAAATGCTGATGTTCCTGCTATTGCTACTGTTGTCAATAATAAACCCCTTTGTCTCCAACCCAGGAGTCCTGTGTCCTTTGCAAATTGAATAAAATCTGACTCTTAATAGTTCTTGACACTTTATTATATGCCTCTCTTTGTTCTAATTTCTTTGCTCACTCATTAAACTTGGGTGGTTCTCAAAGTTCTGCCTCTGTTTCATTGCTTTTCTCTTTCTTCATTCTTTATATGGGTGATTGCATTTAGTCTCACATGTGTAGTTCTAGATGATAGAAGATGAACTCCAAATCTGCATTTCCAGCCTCAGTCTCTCCTCTGAGCTCTGGACTCACTCATATATCCAATTCTGATGCTCAGGGCATCTCAAATTCAACATGCCTCAAACTAATGACTGGGACTACCCCTGCATGGGTCTTTGCCTCCTTCGGGGTCTCTACTTTAGCTGGTGGTACAGAGATTCACCTAAGCACTTCAGCTAAGTAATGGTCTTTGAGTCCTATCCTCCTCTCACCTCCCCATACTTTAACCACTAGCACTGCTGATTTGCCTTCTTAAATCATATTCACTCTCACCTTTATTATCACTGTTCCAGTTTAAGCCCTCATCATCTATGCCTTGGCCTGCAACAACAGTGTATCAGTCAGAGTTCTCCAAGAAACAGAACCAATAGGAGATTAATTAATTAATTAGTTAATTAATCATGAAGAATTGAGTTATGTGATTATGGAGACTGGTGAGTCCAAAATCTGCAGAGTGGGCCCGTGGTGAAGGAGACTCAGGGACAGCAGGGCTTCCAGTTGGAAGGATGTCAATCAGGAAGAACCAAGGTTACAGATGAAGTCTGAGTCCGAAGGCAGTGAGCTGGAGAACTCTCTCTTTCTCAGGGGAGGGTTGGTCTCTTTGTTTCTATTCAGGCTTTCAACTAATTGGATGAAGCCCATTCACATTGTGGAGGGCAATCTGCTTTACTCAAATTCACCGATTTAAATGTTAATCTCATCCCATACACCATCACAGAAACACCCGGAATAATGTTTGACCAGCTATCTGGGCACCCTGTTGCCCAGCCAAGTTGACATATAAAATTAAACATCACAAATAATCTCCTAAGTGATCTCCTTGTCTTTATTTTTGTCCCTTTCAAATTTGCTCTTAAAAGTCATCATCTTAAAGATAAATCAAGCCACATGACTCTTCTACCTAAAACCTTCAGTGACTCTACATTAACTCCAGAATAAAGTCCACATTCCTAAACATGGCTGGTTCTGCAGAGAAATGGAATTGGTAGGATCTACCATTCTATAGAGATCTAGGACAAGAATCATATCATGAGCATGTATGGTTCTCATTTTTGCCTATCTCTCCAACTTAATTTCTTGCCAACTTTCACCTGACATATTATGCCACCTGTGACATATGGCTTCCTAATTGCTTGAACACACTAACTCAGGACCTCTGCAGTCCTTCTAACTGAAATTCTTTCTAGCTCCCCTTATACTTGGCTAATTCTTACTTCTGCCTGACACATAAGTCAGGGGTAAACTCTAGGAAGATTCCTGGCTCTCTCTGATTTCCTAGACAAGTTCATGCCTCTCTTCTGTGCTCTTTCTTCTGTGCATAATATCCCGTCCATATTTTTACCATTGCTTTACTATAGTATATTAGAAATAACTATTTATTGGTCTAAAACATAAGACTGACAAACCAATCTCTTCTATGAGGGAAGAGGCTATGTCTTATTTATCTTTGTAACCTCAATGTCTGAATAGTGCCTGACATAGTATTGCTCTGTAAGTTTTACTGATCAACTAAGTCCATAAAAGCTCCTTATTGGAGTGGGATGGAAGAAATACGGGGTAAAGGAGGAGAAAATAGGAGTTTTTTTTTTGGTGAAATTAAATATAAACAAAAACCAACTTAAATTCACCATGAAGTTTCAGATTCCTTTGGGAAAGTGACTTTAAACATCTTATAAGCAAATAAAGGGCTTCTTATTGATCATTAAGAATACCTGTAGGATCAGAGGCTGGCTGTGACTTCCCTTATTATTATCAGAGGTCATTTAATTCTCTGCTGGAATCTGCGGAGGGCTTGGGCTTCAGTGCAGGGATAAGTCTGAGGACCCAGAGCAGGGACGAGTGATGGCTGTCAAGCTAACAGGTAAGATTACCTGACACCTTAAAAATTATAATTGATCATTATTATCATTATTTTTGAAAGATTTGAAATGCCTGAGAACACTATAATTAGATTTTTTTGAGGCTCACATTTAATACACAGGCATTTTTGCTGCAAGGTGGTATTTAGTCCATATACCACATCGTGGGCACCTGAAACCATGGCAACCATGTTTTACTGATCATTTGTAAGCAATTTAATTTGGCTTAAACATTTAAAGGCATTATTTTTGCCAGTTATTTCTGGAAATGGTTTAAAAAACACTTCGACAGGCATACATTTTTATTGCCACTGCCCCCTCCCTCCAAATTCTTGTGCTTTTCTTCTGAACCATTATCTTTCCCTTTTTTCAGATTCTAGAGGAAGAAAATGATTTACAGGTGTAAGGCGATCAGTGTGCTTATGTATCATTTACTTAGTCTTTGAAACAAGGCTCAAAGAATTCAGTCTAGGGCAGAGATTGGTACTGTCTTTTAAAGAAAGTCATAATGCCCCACTTTCTCACTTTCCTGCAAGTTAACACCACAAGGAAATTCAAGTAATTTTAAATACTAAAAGGCAAACGGAGACAAAGGAAGACATTTATTGATGCTTTTACATGTGTGTCAGGAAGCAGGATGGTATCACTGTTTTTTAAAGCTCTTAACAATAGGAGGAAAATACACCTAATTTCTAACAAACATCCTTTTTATTCAATCTCACTGTAGCTTTTCCAAGCACATTAGCAGCATTATCTCTGTATTACCAAGATTGGTATCACAACATACCAGGCATGTTTCAATCCTGAAAGCTCAATGACTAATGTCCTTCACATGCTTCTCACAATTGGAATTTAGAAACTTCCATCCAGAATGACTCAAGACAAAATTTGTAAAAACTCACGGATATGTATGGCAAGTTTTCTTCCATCCAACTTGAGGAAGACAGTTTTGTTTTCTCTCAAAGTCAGTGGGCGGAGGAGTGCTAAAACTTCTTGTTGATAAAATATTTATAAGACAATATTTTCAAAGTTGTAATCATGATGGTAAACACATTTATAAAAAATTAAATGAAGCCACATGGGAGTGTAGTTAAATATCTTTTTAGACATTTTGGCAGGTTGCAGTGGAGATTAAGATTCTAGATCATTGTAAAACAGAATTCAGTGATTTTTTTTCCTTTCTCAACCTTTTTGTAATTATGTCTGGGAGCCATACGAATAATACAGATGTTTGTTTGGTGGAAAACATGTGGCTAAGTTCTTAAGTGCAGCCTTTTGAACTGAATCCAAATTTTACAAAACAAATCTTTTTATTGAAAGGGGTGCAGCAGAGAAAGACAAAGCTTTTTTTTTTTTTTTTTTTTTTTTTTTTTTTTTTTTTACCTCCTTTGGTGCTTAAAAGAGAATAATCTTGAAATCAGAAGGCTGCAGGTTCCCTACCCCTTCCAAGCAAATCCTACTTAGAATTGAGATTTTCTTTCTTTGGTTTCCAGAGTGTCTCCTACATTGTAATAGACCTAATTTCTATCGTATAGTTGGCTGGTGAAAGTTGCCTAAAAAATTCATTTAGATTTTTGAAGCAAAATTGTGTAATAGGCTTTTTAATCGTGCATTTGAAAATGCTTGTCCATTCCGTCCTCCTCCTGTGCTCTCTGAGAATTAGGACACATACCTGACTGATGTTGGCGCATTGCATTGTCTGGGTCCTGTTGTCCTGTTGAGGGGAAGACTTCCCTGGGGCTAGACTGATGAGGAACCCAATTCCCTGAGGACCGGTGACTGCCTGCCCAGCTGCACTCACTCCCCCAGCATGACTTCTCAAGCATGGACCTGGGCTACATCCTGCCTGGGATGTTGGGAATGATTCATCTTCTTGCTATGGCTAGAGGTACACCCTTGCTTTCCCATTGGATTTGAGAAGTTGGGAGGAGGCATTAAAATCTGCTTGTCCTTTTTACCACGTTCTGTCAGTCTGTATTCCCGTGTGAAGGTTTACCTCCCTGGGTAGGAACAAACCTGCCCTTGGCTTCACTTTGGACCTAGAAAATTAGTCTTAAATCAGGCTAATACCCTAGTCTGACATCATCATTGTGATCTCATCCTGTTCATTATGTCATTTCTTAGTCCTCTTCATAATGGGTCGGCTCTCCTCCGATTTCGATTTCTATGTATATGTGCTATCAGAAGTGAGTTAAGTGATTACAAATCAGATGGGAAAAACATAGCTCTATTTTCTTTAATATAATTTAATTCCTTTATAAGCCACTTTTTTTACTGGGCAGCGGAAAACAATCTTGTCATGTCCATGTATCCCAGTTAAGGACATTTTAAAAGCGTCTGTTGTGTAAATAGTCAAATTACATGTTGCTTGCTGTCTTTGTCATGTCACTGCTGACAGCTCCTCCCCGTCCTCAGGGTCCTGATGCCATCCCATAGAGCTCCAGGTTCCGTCAGCTGGCTGTGCAAGGAAAAGGGGGAGTTTGTTTATGTGGCTGGGTATACAGTTGTGGCAACATAAATGTTGGCTCAATCCCCCAATCTCATTTCTCACTCTGATGCTCATGCAGTCCAGCCATTGATGGCCATGGTTGAGTCTCTAGGCATGAATGACATCAAGTGTTAGCTTTTTTGTGTGTCACATGAGATGATCTTCTGTGTCCAGCTGGTACTCTTTACAGGGCACTCCAGAGGATCCTAGGTAGGCACCATTCCTCCACCTCCCCTCCTTTCCAATTTGCAAGAGTTCGATTCCCTTTGTTCTTGTGGATGGCTTCTTGTGGGCCTTCCTTAGCCAGCAAGCCGGATCTTCTCTCCAGATACCTTCGAGTGCCTACTTTCAAGTTCACAAAAAACCTAGAAATCCCCACTCCACCAATCTTGACTATTTATGAAACCAGAGGGGATGCTGCCTTATCATGCTTAATCTGGCTCCTTCTTCTCTCTGCTGACCCTTTTCCAATGCCCCACCAGGCACCCCACAGTGTCTGCTGCCTACCAGAGAAGGGGACGGCAAACCCTCCATGCAAATTCACCCTCACACTGCTGGGGAGATTGTCTCAGGACCCCATTCTCTCGCTGGGATGGCAATAGGAAGTAGTGTAAGGGGTGTCTCAAATGTGCTTTTTACTTTCTCCAATGCAGTTTCCCAACTTGTTATACATTTTATCCTCTGGAAGGGGAGGATGGGAGGAGAGAACAAATCTTCATACCCTCTCCCTGATTGTTTTTATCTTAAACCTAGCTGAACGTACATGGCACAGTTTGTAATCTTGAGTCTTACTCTGTGCCTGTGTGTGTTGGATGTTTGTTTTGAAAGTAGAGAGTTGTTTCAGGGAGAAGGGAAGCTCAAATCTTGATTCTGTGTCTCAAGTTGCAGGTTGATGGAAATGATCCATCAGGGAGAGAAGATGTGCCATGTGAGGGGAGAGAATTGCTGGGACAATTCCTTATACAGGAAGAGGGACGGGAGCTCGTGATGCAGTCTGCCTACCTGGTCCTTTGATTTTTGTCTTTCATGAAGAGTTTTCCTACCTTGTTCTCTGTGGTCCAGTTACTGCTTGGGCACTATGAATAATGTAGCAGAGGATGAGTTGTGTATCAGAGAAATCAGAACTCTGGAGAGACTCAAATTTTGGACTTACTAGATTTTTCACAATAACTTTATGTTGTTGATTAAAAGTAGTAGTATTTAACCAGCATAAAGGAATAAAAACTTCCAAATAATTATGGTTAAGTTCATGTATTAAGTTGTTTTCCTAAACAAAATTGCGAACTTCTCCTATCATGGTAACTGTCAGTATTGGTGCTGAAAAAGAAGTTGTGGCATGGACTCAAGATACAAAGATGGGACCAGGAGGGTCAGAGCTGGGACAGGGTAGAGAGTCTTCCTGGAAATTAAGAAGTTATTTCTATCAACAAGAAAAATTCAAACAACCTTATTAAAAAGTGGGCAAAGGACATGAAGAGAAACTTTTCAAAAGAAGACAGAATAATGGCCAAAAACATATGAAAAAATGCTCAACACCTCTAATCATCAGGGAAATGCAAATCAAAACCACAATGAGATATCATTTATCTCCAGTGAGACTGGCCTTTATCAAAAAGTCCCAAAACGATAAATGTTGGCGTGGATGCAGAGAGATAGGAACATTCATACACTGCTGGTGGGACTGCAAACTAGTGCAACCTCTGTGGAAAGCCATATGGAGATACCTTAAAGAGATACAAGTAGAATTACCATTCGATCCAGCAATCCCATTACTGGGCATCTACCCAAAAGAACAAAAGACACTCCATGAAAAAGACACCTGCACCCGAATGTTTATGACAGCACAATTCACAATTGCAAAGATGTGGAAACAACCCAAGTGTCCATCAATACATGAGTGGATTAATAAAATGTGGTATATGTATACCATGGAGTACTATTCAGCTTTAAGAAACAATGGTGATATAGCACCTCTTGTATTCTCCTGGAAAGAGCCGGAACACATTCTACTAAGTGAAGTATCCCAAGAATGGAAAAACAAGCACCACATGTACTCACCATGTAATTGGTATTAACTGATCAACACATAAGTGCACATATAAGAATAACATTGGATGCCAGGCAGGGAGGAGAAGGGAGGGGGGAGGAGGGAACAGGTATATGCATACACAAAGAGTGCGATGCGCGCACCATCCGGGGGATGGACACGCTTGAAGCTCGGACTTGGTGGGGGAAGGGGGGCAAGGGCAACATACGTAACCTAAACATCTGTACCCCCATAATATGCTGAAATAAAAAAAAGAAGTTATTTCTAAGTCCAATATGTTGTTACAACATCAGTGACTTTGAAGGATATTATTGTTATTCCCTAAACTTGTAAAATACGCAGCATTCCTTCCTATCGCTGATGGACATTGCAAGCTATGTGCATCTGTGTTGTATTTTCCAAGACTGGAAATTATACTTGCTTTACAATTGCATAAAGTTTAGCAAATTCAAAGGCAACTGTTTTAAAACACTGTCTTACGAAAATGATTTTATTCTGATTTAAAAGAGAAAGCGGTAAGAAGTCTCCTCAGGCTTTGATTGCTGAATAAACAAAGTCCTTAGTGGACTGTCTACACACACCAAGAGTCAGAAGTGGGTTTCTGTTAGCGGAGGGATACCACAGACCAGAAGGGCTGAGATCAGGAGATTAGGTAGAACCACCTGGGAAGGTCTGACAGAAAAAACTGTGATGTCAGGGGGGCCAGTGGACACAAAGATGTCCAGGGTAGAGTGACAGAGAGTGTAGGCAGGAAGCTGAGGTGGGCTGCAGCTTGGAGACCAGAGGAGAGGGTGGAACAGAGGCAGAGACTAGTGCCAAAGGGCCTGGCAGGGCCAGGTGTCAGGGGGTTAGGCAAGTCCACCAGGTCTCGCAGGTGGAAACAAAACAGAATGTTGATTAAAAGTACGAGGAGTCAGGCAGAGGGGTTGGAAGCAAACGGGTCAGAGGCCAGGCAAGAACTTCATAACAGCTTTGGGGCATGCGAAGCAACAAAGATCCTAAGTGCCAAACTTAGAATTCAGAGCTCAAAACTTTCTGAGACAGAGACCAGACACTGGCTTAGTGTGGTGGTTACACAGGCGCACGGAGTAGAGCAAGTCATGTGGGCGAAGGATTGTGACACTCAGATCTCTAGAATGTTTTACACATACACACACACACCACACATGTATACACTGCACATATCATACACACCACACAAACACACAACACATCCCCCCACACCACACAAATGCACACACCACACATCACACACACCACACACATACACATACACACCACACAAGCACACACACAACACACATCATGCACATCCCCCACCACATTCATCACACACTCCCACATACACACGAAGAGAGGACTGGAAGATTACGGAACAAAATGTTCACTAAACATATTTTAGAAGTAGAAGGAAAATACGGATTGCATTTTCTTTTTTTTTTTTTTTGCTTGAATATACTTTCTAAATTATCTACAATGAACATGTGTTGTTCTTTTAATAATAACATAGAAACTTTCTTTTAAAAAAGTCTACCCAAATGAACTGCAGTGTATTTGCAGGCAGTCTGAGAATTTGGTAGTTTGTTCAATGAATGGGTGACTACTCATTCCTAAATGGGACACAGATGTAAAACCAAATTACTACGGGACACAACAAATTCTCTCGGAATTGAGAGCAAATTTCCATCTTCAATCTGCTTGCCTTTCATCTTCCTGTGGAAGTTTCTTGATTGACTGGTAGAATAGCCACTTTCTTCTAAATCAGCCATTTAGCCTAGGTCTATCTGGGACAAAATGAAAGAAGAGTTGAAAATTATTGAGCTGAGGTGATTAATTGGAAGGATTCAAACTGAATAAATGAAGGTTGGACCCCAATCCATGCACCCAGCTGGAGACTTTTTATTGGCCAGTTGAGCCCATAATGGGATCATGGAATAAGAAGAATGTTGGGCTTTATTTTTTAGCTCATTTTGTAAATGAGAAAAGCCTTAGGGAAAAATTCCTTTTGTTCTTAGTGCCAAAATATTTCACCATTAACCTAACAGAAAATGTATTAGATAATAATAACTTAAAAAAAGCCTGGACCAATAAACTTCATGCAATTTAAAAATATTTCCTATCCCAAATGTTTTCATTAACTCCCATATATAAATGGAGCCAAATATATCAATAATGAAAAGACAAACAAATCTTATCTCAGTTAAAGCTTTTATTTACACTCAGGAATTGGGTTATAAGAAAAGAAATATTTGGTCATATGAATGAAATTGGGTATTCCAATTTATTACACATGCACATGTCTATTATAATTCTCTGGTCAAATTGGAAAGTCAATTCGAATGGCAGATACGATTTTAACCTATTCTTGTTTGTGTGTATTGTTTGAATTTTGGGAAGCAGAGTGGCTTTAAGAAAATAATGAAATGGTTTGGCCATAGACTTGGATGTTAGATAACTCATATGCTGTGTCCTTAATGCAAGGCCAATTATGTTTAGCAAGAAATAACACATGGGCCATTGTCAAGTTCAGTAGGTTCATATCTCCCTTAGTCATGGGTTGGGTGGGTAAAGACTGCAAAGGAGCCTGTAAGGAATATAATGATGCTAAATGGACCCTTAATGTACTCTTTCCCCCATAAACACCCATCGAGATCATAGCAGAAAGTTTATTAGGACTCTTGCTAATTACAAATCCTTTCTAATCTTTGCTAGAGTGAAATAACATACCACACTCAATATTGCCATTAACATTGTGTGAGCCTGGTGATTACTCCTGTAAACAAGTAGTCTCAGAGACTGGTGACCCCTATGTGGGCAGAGGATGTTACTGTTTCTTGATTCAGCTATTTGTTCAGTCATTGAGGCTTTGGGACCACATAATGCAGGCTGAGTGGAACTTGGTGGTTAGGAGGACAGGTCTGGGCCAATCAGGCCAGAGCAGTAGCTTCCATTTAGTGTTTTAAATCCCTCGTGCACCACTTATCAGATCTATCTCCTGGTGACACCAGCTCAGAGGTAAAGATGTGTCATTGTTTTCCTAGTTGGTGCTATCAATTGTCCTCTTTCACATATTCCCATGGGCTTTTTAGCTTCCAGGTGGTAGTGGTGACACTGCCCCAGTCACCCTTATTTTATGAGTACTCTTGGGGAAGTGGAGTCCAGGCATCCCCTGCCCAATGTGTTCTTGGCCGCCCTGTACCACTGTCATTGTCCTGGTGATGCTGGCACATTGCCTGGGCCATGGTCTCTGTGCCTGGCACAGATCTCGAGGCCTTTGGGATGACTTTCCCAAACTTCCTTTCCAAAGTGCAGTATCCTTTACCTTTTCTCTTTATTTGCAGGGACTTAAGCTGCACAGGCCTGGGCTCCAGGCTGGAATCCAGCCATTCCATTTCTGCATGATTCTTTATTTTTTAGTTCTAAGCAACTGGTGGAACCTATGTAAGCTTGTATTTGCGAAGTAGTTCTCCAGGTGTCTTGAGTTGACTAAATTCTCCTCCCTTTCTTGCTTGTCGTTCTCAAGAATAACTGTAGAATGTGCTGGGAAGGCAACATCCGGAGATCAGGAGGAACTGAAACAGCCCAGGTTTGTTCCTGCCCTTCCTAAGGGATGTGACACCTTGAGTTAAGAAGGAATTGCCTGGGACAGCCTGAGCTTTGTTTCTTTCTCCCCTGGAAACAGGATGTTCTTCAAAGCTTTAGCCCAGTGAGTCACATGCCCATGAGGTGTGTAACCAGGCAGGCTGCCTTTCAGGGTCTCTCGGCTGTGGTGCAAGTGGGCTGCACAGCTGAGACTGCATTTGCCCTGAGCAGCTTTCTTGAGCCTTGGGGGATGGGCTGGTAATGGATCTAATGGATCCTAGGCTCCTTTGTTCCTTGCTGTCTATCTGCAGATAACAAATCCACTTCATGTAACTTGTGGCATGTGAGTGTGTTGTCTCACTGGACTCAGACAAGTTAGTAACCAATGCACAGTGAACCTGCTTTCCGGTCTCATGCCTTCCCCCTTCCCCACTGTGTTAGTCCTCCCAGGACTAACCGTCAGACTCCTTAACCATTGAACGCAGAGTCAGGAAGAGATGCCCACGACTGGGTCCTGTGAGCTGGCATGAGCTGGCACCAGCAGACCGCTGTCCAAGGGTATCTCACATGATACATTTTGCTCTTAATTGCAACAAGAAAGTAAGTTAAAATGCAGTGGGGTCAACAGTGCAGAGGCGTACCTTGCTTAATGCAATGGAAAAAGCCCTGAAAGGCGTAACTGAATAGAATGTATATTAATCATAAGGGAGGTCCTTATTTCAGAGAAAACTGTAGTGAAGAGCTTAGCAAAAGCAAAGATTCCTTCTTTTTTTTTTTGGAAAATAAACCATGTTCCTTGATTTATCTGATCTATAAATCTGAATTTTATGTTTCAGATTTCCTTTAAAGTAATATATGCCTATAAAACTTAAAAAACTTAACAATTTTATGGGGAGCTGAGGCCGGAGCAGGGATCTTGTGTGATTCTTTCATCTTTTAAGTTGCCCCCTTCCTCTCAGGTGGACAAATGACTGGTTTCCTTGGTGGCTTTTGCCAGGCCCCTAGGAGTCAGTCACCTGCAAGGACGTGTCTTCTGTGAGAGAATCAGCGTTCCTTAGACCTTCTGCTTTTTATGTCCTTTCTCTGTTCCTTTGAACAGAGGCATGAGGGAGCAGGAAAGTGGGATTTTTGTCCTGATTCTACCCTGGATGGCTGCATAATTTGAACAAATCAGTCGGTCTCTCTGGGTCTCCTTCTTTCTAATCGGTAAAATGGGAAAAGCAGGCGTAGTGATTGCTAAATTCGCATCTGGTGGAGCAGTTTTAAAAAACAAAAATAACTTTTAGAGTCCATTTTTGAAAACACCACCAAATCATGAATTTCTCTATTCATATTCAAATACCAACTATCACGGACACATGTGTTCTACTTTTATGAAGGCAAAAAAGTGTTCAGAACTTTTGGGAAACATCTATTTAATAGAGCTAAACGATTCACGTCATGTCCAGTAGTGGCAAACTGCATTCTTGAGCAATGGTGGAATATATTTTCTCAGGTGATAGCTTAAATTCAGTTCCACTGGGGCTTAATTAAGGAATGCTGTCTGAAGTCACGAGCAATTCTGTGGAATAAAATCACTGAAGAAAATGGAAATGCCCCAGAAAGCAATGCCAGTCTTTGGCATTTGAA
>RJWJ010021253.1:0-28110 GCA_004363605.1 Indri indri
TATCTTTGGGAAAGGTTTGATTACTGTGCTGCTGGGGAGAGGAGCAGTCAGCCCGTTGCAGAGTTGCAGTGTTGAAAGGGCACCTGTCAGTGTGGGTGAGGAGTTCCAGAAACGTGTTCTCTCCTGTCATCCCCACAGGACCTGTGGACCTACAGGCCTGACTCATGCCAGTGATGGCTGCGACATTTATGGGCCAGGCTGTCTTTTATCGAAAGACAATTACTGGGGTAGTGCTGAGGCATGACTGAGCCTTTGGGCAGAGTAGCTGTCATACCTACCGCTGAGGTTTGTGAATTAATGATCAGATGGATTCAGCAGGTTGTACAACATTGACTTTAAATTGTCAGCTCCCCTGTGAGTTTCAACTGTCTTCCCTTTTTACCCTTTCTTTCATTCGGGGTCTCAATTTAGAAGAATAAACACTTTTTAGATAACCCACTCCCTTATTTTTAAACCACTTAAAGAGTCTGAATAGGAGCATTGGGAGTCCCTGTTTCCACTCTGGTTGGCTTTGGTGATGGCTCACACAGAGCACAATGGAATGTTCCTTGCCCCAACTTCCTCCTGATTGAGGAAGCAAGAGACCTTGTTACTTTCCTGACCACAGTGTCTTATTACTTGGTGCTGGGGGAGCATGTTCCATGTCACCTCAGTGAATATTTATACAGCTCCCTTTTGGCATCATTCTATCATAACTTGCTTAACAGCATTGTTAGTTTTTCACACGTACCCGCATGCATGTGTGTGTTTGTGTGTGTGAAATAATCAGCAAGGTATTAATGTCTTCCTGGTCATGCTTATTGTCTGTAACACAATAATAACTGGGATATGTTTTAATATCCTGGGCTGAAAGGAATTCAAGGATGTGGCAGAAGGAGCAGAGTGATGGCGTGGTAAGCTCCTTGGGGACCCTGGGACCTCCTTGAAAGCTGGCATGCTCTGTTAAGCATTGTGCAAAACTTCTGACACTTTTACCTTTAATGTTCCTGTGACAGATTAAGGCATATTATTAGATACTCTCAATTTTTCCTTTCTTCCTAATGAAGATTTTTTGGAGGAAAAAAGAATTTTCTCCCCAGTTTTTTTACCTAGAATATCAATTAGCCTGGAAATATTCAAATTAGAGTCAAAGGGAGGATATTAATAACAAAGAGAACATAAATTAGTTTGGGGTATTCCGTCTAATTTAGAATCTTGGCAATCAGCTAAGCCATGTCTGGTTTTCTTTTCCTTCCTTACAGGTACAATTCTGGTACTTCCACCCACGAAGCGTGATGCCTGTAGCCCTTCCTCTATGTTGCCTTGAAAACGAAAAACACTTTCCCAGCTAAAAGAGATGAATAATTAATCACTTATTCCCACTGGGAGTAAATGACACATCTGGATGAGTAGCAGGGGGCATTGGAAAAAGAGCTGTCAAAGGGTACCCTTTCTTCCAAAATGTTAAAGAATGCTCTTTTTCTCTACACTTAGAACCAGAGTACCAGTAAGTAATTTTAGGAGCAAAGCTCATCGTACTACTACATAGGAGGAAGTCTAGAAAGGGCTGGAATATGGCTAATTTTTAATTTAAGAAAAACTAAAATTAAAGTAACTATTGTTCTTATAAATAAAAGCATAATTAAATTCATACATATTTAGATTTCTGTTCCCTGATTTAAGTTAATGTTAACAACCTTGGACGCTACCCGAAAGGGTCTGTGCTCCACTTGGCTACTACAAAGCCTGAATGTGACTCCAGCACAATCCCATAATACAGATCTTCAGGAACTCCTGAGTTAATTCCAAGGGATGAGTTAAAATCCATAAGTGTACCAAGTGGTTTCTATAAACTGAAAAAATGTTATTTCTCACATATATCTACTAGTTTTCAAATGCATGAAGGTGCTTTTGTGATTGACAAAATACAGAATCATTTCATTTTGTTCCTGAATACATGCTAGCTTTTTGTTTGTTTTGTCATTGTGTATTGTATCTCGATCAATAGCTTCTAAAGTTGCAGCACATGAGGGGGTCCAGAATTTTTTTTGCCATTTGAAGAGACAGACACTGATAGGTTGGAAGATCAGGAACCACCACAATGTAGGGGATTTGGACTCAGCCCCCGGGAGGTACTGCCATCTACCCTGACTCCTAGAGTGAGATTTTTCCCTGGAAGAATCATCCTTTTTCAGTGATAGCTAATGGACTCTGCAGGCAACTCTGTAGGCCATTGTGGTCCCTGTTGCGGGAAGGACATCATTTTTTCCTCCTATAGAAGAAGCTGTCAGCTACTTTTACTTCTGAGGATAGGCAGAGTAAGTCAATATGGATTATGTGGCAGGAATTTCAGAGCTCTGGAAAGGCCCTACTGTCATTTGAAATTCTTCTCACTCACTGAAATTCACTTTAACTCAAGGATTTGATCCCTATTAAAACAGATACCCTAGGGAAAGGTTAGCACTTCACATTTGTATCATTGTTTACTTCTTGGTGTCAATAGTGGACTGAACCTTGGGCAGTTGAAGTGGATGAATAATATCTGCTAAAGGGGAACAAAAGAATAGAGGATTCTAATATCTGTGAAGGCAGTAAATTTGATCCAAATTTTGGCCTCACATTCTGTTCTTCCATAAGTTAAGCCATTGTAGTGAAAAGCATTGCCTTTCAGCATTTTGAAAGAAAGGTTCATTTATACCTGAACACGGAGTTTGTGAGAGACATGCAATGTGCAACGTTCAACAATATGCTTTAAATAACAGAATTTTTTTTTTGAATTCTGAAAGAAGAATCTCATTTTATAGAATCAGAGCATTTTTTCTAGAAAGATGTGCTGAAGTACTTCTCTACTATTATTTCTTTTGTTCCACCAATAACATTATCTCAGAAATATATTTCCTCTGTGTTGGAGAAACATAGCTTACATTTCTAGTGGAAGATGGGTATATGCTTACTGACATTCTATCTCTAAATTTTTTTCATTCTCAGTAAGTGTGAAGGAAGCTAAACTTTACGGCAACATTCATGAGAAATGTCTACCTGGGAGTTCCCCTGGGCTCCACCATGGTGAGAAATTTGCATCAAGGAAGCTGCTCCTAGCATATAGAGCAAGGCAGTACTTCATTGTGCAGGACTAAATTGCACACTTCAGGATGCTTGGCACCCTGGACACCAAATTCCAGGAACATCTCGCAGTCATTGTGACAACCAAAAACCATGCACACCCATTTTCTTACACCTCATAGAAGAGTGTCACTCTGGTTGAAAATCACAATGCGGGCTCTTCTCCAAGGCAGAAATATATATCAAGGCATCCCAGTAAGTGGCCTTCCACACAGCTGAGATGCCTTCCCTTTGGTGATGACAAATTGGCCCGTGTATGAGGAACTCCTGTCCCGATAGTATCAAGTCTTCACTCATTGACTACCTTTAGTTACAAAATATGTGTGATATTTGGTTAAAAATATGCTAGATAGATACTGGGGTGGTATGTTTGTTTTGCAATGAGAAGTCACCAAATGCCGAGGCAAAGGGATGAGAATTCCGCTTAATTTTACACCGATTGGGTTAATCTTCCTAGTGCTTTGTGTGCAGAACTGGCCTTTCCTGCTGTTGGGGGCATCCCAGACACTGCCTTGAGAAATGGATCGCTTTTCTTTTCCTTTATTCAAACTTCCCAATCTTTCCTGCTGTACGTGGGCTTTCAAAGTGCTACCGATAAGCTGACAATTTTGTTTTAGGGGCTTGATAGGGAGTGGGAGACTGAACACTGCAAACTGTGAGCACTAACACTGCACCCTAGGCAGATAAACAAGAGCACTTCCAAAGAGATGTAAAATTGGTTTTCCAGACTTAACTTCCACAACTGGTTTAATAGCGCTTGTAAAAAATATACTCTAATTGCTCTGTGGCACTTTTTACCTTGCGAAGATTCTACTTCAAACCCTTTATGACTCCCTTGTTCTGCAGATAGATGTTTATATTATGACAGATACCTCTAATTAGCTAAACAAGAAAAACCAACTAAATAATTCCCCACGTGGAAATTAAACCTTTTGGACCAAGCTCTAGATGCCAGGGCTCTGTTTCTACGTTGTTTCTGCTTCTCCATGTAGGTACATGCATGTTCATAAATACACATAAGTGGTGCCTGTGTGAAACCTGGTTCATGTAGACACTGGAGTTCATGAGTCTGTGAATTTACAGTGAGGATGATGCAAGATGGGAGATTGTAGGGCACAGGCCCTGCACAGTCTGTCAGCAGATTGTAAAGAGGCTATCCGGGCCTTTGAGTCTACTCTGAGGCACCCACAGAGGGTTGAAGCTTGAAGCAGCATGATGAATCAGTAACAGAGAACTCAGGTGTTGGGAGGCATTATTGCAGGTTGCCTCGGGTTTTATGTTACTGAGATCTATGGGAGCAGTGAGAAGCGGCAGACACTTCTATTCTTGTTCGGCCTCTGAGGATCAGAGCAGAATAACCTCCCTTGGTCTTAAGTTCAGCAAACATGGCTTGATTACTCCTATCTGCACTTGCAGGGCTCACTTCTCCAACTCTTCTTGCTCATCTCTTTCTAGGTGATAGTCATTCTGTGTTGTATCCCTTGAGCCCTGCGGGTCAACTCCTTAACTCCTAGACTAGTCAATGATTGGCAGAGGTAGGAGGGACTCCAGCGAGGATTGGGAAGGCAGCTTCACTGTAGAGATTTTCTGTCTGAATGCAGGCACTGTAGACTCTACCATTTACGCTGCCTATAGACACTTCACGTAGGCTGGAGAAGCTGACTTGAGAAGGGCTGCCTGTGCATTTCATGTAGGGAAAGAAAAAGAAAATGGACAATTAAAGTTTTTATTTGAATTATTAGCATCTTCAGGGGCTTCGACCAGATAATTTCCAGGACCCCCTCCAGGACTAAAGTTCTACAGTTCTAAATTAGATCCAGTCACTGTTCTCATAAGCAGTAATTTCATGGAGTATTTCCCCCCTTCCACCCCGCCCCCTGCCATTTCCAGGCATTAATTCCCTGATCTCAAATAATAGGTTCATGGATATGGCAGTTCAGTTACAGTCACTGAATGTGTTCCTAGAATTGCTAATCTGCTCATGTTACATTGTTTGGGTTCAACAGGCAGAGAGTCACGTAAGCTAACTGTGAGATGACTTTGATTTGCAGACTCAAAAAGGAATAAAAAGAGGCAAAAGGGCAGCTGACTGAGGTGCAGAGGTTCAGAGTGGAGGGAGAGGAAGGTGAAAAAGGTCCTTGAAAAGGAAGTGTTAGGAAGTGCTACCACTGAGGTTTTGAGGAAGAAAATCTTGACCAATATATCCAGGTTTATTTCTTTCCCCAGTTCAACTTCTGGTTTGAGTATATACCCCTGCCCCTTCTCTCTCTGAGATATCATCTATCTATCTGTCCATGAATATGTATATTCTATTTATATACATATTATATACACCTGTGTCTATAAATATATATATTATCCTGAGTGTCTTGATGATAATATAAACTTTTGTATGTGAGTAGAAAATCCCCCATGTCAATAGGTACGTTTATCTACACATACAGGCCTTGTTGTCTTAAAAATGTCAAGGGTTATATTTTATTCCTTTTCTCCTGAGCATGAAAGGGTCACCCTGGACACCTGCCATTTCTCTTCAAATGCTATGGAAGTTGAGCACTTAGCTGTCTCTGCAGTGCTAATGTTGACTTCACCTTTTTTTTTTTCTTTTAACCTACTGGCATTTCCTAATTGTGTCATCATTTTCTAATTTCCTGTGTTCTTGTTTGCAGGTTTAATTTTTAATGTGGGGCTCTCAGTGATCTGACTCCGGCATTTCTTTCAAAGCCCAAACCCCACCTGTTTCCTCCTCCATCACTGAGCCCTGAGTTCTAGCCATTTTGAAAGACATAGGGTTTCTATTCTATTTTCACAGCTTCTCTCTCTTTTGTTTCTCCCTGAATTTAACTGGTCCCCTCCCACTGATCTGTAAGATATAGCTCAAGTGTCCCCTCAGGAAGATAAGTCCCTCTTGCCTCCCAGAGAGGTGATCTCATCCTGTTTTTGTGCTAATGTGGCCCACTGTATGTTATGCCCACTGTGACACCTCTCTGGCTACATCATAATATGTTTGCAAGCTTACCTCCTGTTCCAGACCTAACATCCTGAGGACAATATGCTTTATTCAATATCCTCCCCAGATGTACCCCATTTGGGTTACTTGTGGCACATGGTAGCTGTGTGACTAGGAAAGAGATCAGCATTCTGATGTTAGTGTTGAAGGGCACACTGTTTAACTTTTATGGGAAACCTCATTAACGACTGTTACTCTCAGTCAACAGGACAAAAATGCCTAAAGTTTGCGTCAGGCAGTTTGGGATATGCTGTGGGCTTATCGGAAAGATTTTATTTCTGTGCTACAAAATCAATATAACTTTTTGTTTTCCTATGGCCATAACTTGATTTATGTCAGATTTCAGACTTAATAAGTAAGGCCTTGAATTTTAGATTTCAGTGGCAGAATCTACAAAGAAACCCCGGGTTTGGAGTGAACCTGATATTTTCCTAAATACCTCATTCCTAGAATTTCCTTCTATTAAACTCAGTGTTTAAAAAATAAAGTGAAATCTTAATTTTCAGTTATTAATGAGACAAGGTCAAATGAACTTACCCCAAACCAACTGTAAAATTCCATCGTGCCAGGCAGGTAGGCTGCTCTTGGGGAGACAGGTCTAGAACTTCCTATTTTCTGATTCCTGGATCATCGTCTCACAAATAGAATATTGACTCTATGATCTAGAATAGATAATAGCATTAAGTGTAGAAGTAACATATGAGAAGTACTGCAGCGTGGTAGATGCCCTCTTTAAGTAATGACCCCCTCTTTCATCTTGCCAGAGAGACAAAAGGGAAAAAAAATGCTGAGATAACATTTAACAAAACTGGCATTTGTTGGATTCTTTTATGTGCTGGATAGTGTAATCAGTGTCATACAGATATTAATTAAATTGATTTTTACAGAGACCTAAGAAAGAGGTGGTCCAGTGTGTGTTTCCCAGTTTATTCATGAAAAGGCTAAGGCTTAAAGATTTTTGCATAACGAAGAGTTAGAAGGAGCAGAGTCAACGATGAACCAAGTCACTGAATGCAGAGCCCCTCCCCTTCACCACCATGTTGCCTTCTTTGCAGGATTGGAGAATTCCCAAAAGGCATCTTAGGGCTTCTAAGAGTGAATTATACCCCAAGCATACTTAGAGACAAGAGGCCAATGGAAGTCCCCTTGCTTCTTTTTATTGATTGATTGATTGATTGATTGATTAGAGACAGAGTCTCACTCTGTCACTCTGCAGTGCTGGGATCCTAGCTCACTGCAGCCTCAAACTCCTGGGCTCAAGGGATCCTTCCAACTCAGCCTCCCAAAGTGCTGGGATTATAGGCATGAGCCACTGCCACACCCAGCTGTTTATTTTTAAGAGATGAGGTCTCACTGTGTCACCCAGGCTGGAGTGCTGTGGCTATTCACAACACAATCATAACACAATGCATCCTTGAACTCCTGGGCTCAAGTGGTCCTCCGAATAACAGAGAATTTGACCTTGCTGTGAGCTAGAAAGCAAACCTTGTGAACCTACCTTCTTCTTGGAGCCTGGCTTGATCCTCAGGCAACTGTGAGCTTCAAAGCTTGGAAAAGTCATATAGAGCATGAGCTGTGTAGAGGATGCAGGGTGAATTAATGGGCAGAGAATGGCCCAGACTTTTCCCCTAGACCTAAATATCTAAAAATGCTATGTCAATTGTATTCTCAACAAGGACCCAGGTGCCATCCAAGGACTCATCACTCAATAAAATATGCAGTTCGGTATGCATGATGAAATAAATTAATATGCCAACCTTTGATATGCTTTCTCCTGCATTCACCTTAAAATTCTAGCAAATGATTGCATGTTCATTTCCTCGCTGGATTTAAGAAACCTATTTTTTTGTTCCTCTAGTTACATATGCTTTTGAGTTGAAATTGCTCAGCATCCTTTAAAGTTCGCAAAGCACCATGAAAAATCATTGAAATGAAAAGCACTAAAATATGTAAATTGTTGCTATTGTTCTTAAGTGCTTCTCTACATAGGATATGATCATTTCAAAGATGAAGCACGATTTCTTTCATGTCAACAGTGATTACATTTACAGCATGGGATCAGTCTTCAATACATGAGCAGTATTACTTTTGTAAAGTTAAAGAAAAGTTGTTTTAAACTTTTGAAATTTATATTCCATTCCATTAACCTCTTTATTTTCTCCGCCTTCCGTTTTTCCTCTACTTTTGAAGAAAATTATCAGTTTAGAGGCAATTGCAAAGGCATGCTGTAGTAAAATTGTCAGTAAGTAATTTTATATTAGGTGCTGGTTTATAGACTCTGATTTTGAAAAGGAGTTTAATTTTCTTGTAGTGTAAAATATAGCAAATATTGATTTGGGGGGACACGCACTCTGCTATGTAATATTATATGTGAGCAAAGAGCTTCAAAGTTAATTCTTTAGTATAGACTGATTAGAAACTAGCACATGGAGACACATCTCCAATTTACAGGAAGGTTATTTTTCTGACCTCTTCTGAGTCCTGCTTAAGACAGGCAGTCAGTCTTCTCTCCCTACCCTCCCCAACCCACTATACCTGTTAAAATATTTTTTAAGTTTTATTTTATTTTTATTTGAAAAATAATAATTGCATGTATTTCTGAGGTACAATGTGATGTTTGGACACATGTATATATTGTAGAATGATCAAATCAGGCTAATTAACATATTCATCACTTCACATTTCTTTGTGGTGAAAACATTTAAAATCTACTTTTTAAGCCTTTTGTGAAATATACATTATTATTAACCATTATTACCATGCTGTGCAATAGAACACCAGAAGTTGTTCCTCCTGTCTAACTGTACCTTTCTGTCCTTTAACCAGTGTCTCCCCTTTCCCCATCCACCCCCACCACGCCCCCTTCAGCCTCTGGTAATCACCATTCTACTCTCTGCTTCTACGAGTTTGATTTTTTTAGACCCCACACATAAGTGAGATCTCGCAGTATTTGTCTTTCACCACCTGGCTTACTTCACTTAACGTGATATCCTCCAAGTTCATCCATGTTGCCACGAATGACAGGATTTCCTTTAAAGACAAAATTTTATTACTATGGTGGCCAAAAAACGAGAAAATTGAGATTTTTCCTCTTTCTCTTTAGGAATTAGAAATGGTATAATGCAGTTCTGAAATCCTACAGCCTCCAAAGCCAGGAAATTTTTGTTGATAGTATGTTTGCTGATGTCTGCTTCTGGAAGCATAACCACCATTCTCTCAGGAATCCTTCAGTCAGTTACAACTGATAATATGAGTTGATAAATGCTTGTTGACCTATGGTCAGTGTAAAAGCAAGGCTCTAGGGACACGCGGTATCTGCTCTGAGTTGAGCTGTAAGCATGTATGCAGAAGATCCTGGAACAACAGGCAGGCAAAGGAGAAGAAAGCTACCAAGAATTACAAAGTAAGCAGCAGAGTGGGATTTATGGACTGGCAGGAAGTTTTAAAATAAAAGGTTATGGTTGAATTAGCTGTCACCTTTAAGGAAAGAAAATTAGGTTTTTCAAAAAATACTATGCAAATGTAAAAGTGACCTAACCAGCATTAATGGATAAATCCATACTATTGTTCTAATTCAGGTCCCGATGTGCTGGTATACAGATAAACTGCAGATCAATTTACTCGGGGCATGATTGGCGACCATACTAATTGTGATTCATAACTGTCACCCACTATTTATGCTATTTGAGAGCAATTCCGCGTGTAGGTAATTATAGTAGATTGCCCCGTGCCAAGAAGATGTTGCATAAATCCTTCAGCTGAGGTACGACTGACAAGCTGTGAGTAATAGACTGCACCTTGGAAAAGATTTATATTTGAGGCCGAGTTAGCTGGAGTGCTTTATACTTTTCATTTCTCAATAAGTTGACTGGAACTAAGGCAGTCAGTTATTTCCCCAATTCTCCATTTTCAGGATAGGATAATCAATAAAGAATGACTATTAATTCAGAGTCACTCTGATATACTAGGACTAGACAGTTTTACTATGATATTGATTACTTCTGTAATTTACCACTGAGGGTAGACACTTTGAAGGTCATTAGAAGTAGCTTCTTAGTGATGCAAGTTCACCGATGGTGAGCACAGAGGTTTTGTTGTCATGGTTAGCTGGACCCCTTGAGTCACCACGATGCAGGGGGCAAAGAGTGACACCGTTTCACAAATCATGCATCACATCGCAGAGCCTAAAATTGAAGGACAAAGTTGTGAGGTGGTTCTTTCTTTACAGATGCAGTTCTGAGAATGAGGTCCAGGAAGGATACTTGGCCTCTGTCTTCTCATACCTCAGGTAGCCCCCAGCGGTTCCCCTGGACTTCCTTGATCTTGGGCAGGTTCCCATTACCATCAGGCATCGCTTAAGGAGTCTTCAATAAACAAAGTCTTCTATGTGATACAAGTTTCAAGTATAGTCTGCAAAGACATCCTGGAAACCTGTTCTCTCCAAAGTCCCATGATTTCCCATAGGGTATTGCAGATGAAATATCTTCTTATTTCTAAAATTAAATATCTGTCAGCAGAATTCATGGACTTTGTAAATTATCTACTTTCCTCTGATACCGTATTGCTGTGTTAGCATTAACTTGCTGGCCACATGCTTTCCGCCCAAGAAAATCTGAGATTTTGAGAATAATTATCAAACCCTTCATCTTCTTTATCCTTCCTTATCTAGGCTGTTGCTGAATCTTGCAAGATTCTCTTCTGTATATTCCATAAATATCTACCACATACATTCTGTATTGGTTTTCCTCACATAGGATGGCAAGAAACACTGTCCATACCATTGTGTTCATAGGGTTGTTGTCCTTTAAAACCTTTGCACCTGCATCAGAGGTGGTATCTACTGATCCTTTTTTAATTTCTCAATAGGTACCTCCCCGCCAATCACCTAATTACCTAAAGCCCAGCTAGCTCACTTTCTCTTTCTCAGACACACAGGTTTCTCATTAGGCATCTAGTCCTTAGATTTTAAGCCCTAGTATTAATATATACCAGACATTTTGGTTATAAATATTCTCTTCTCCTCAACAAGTCAGAATCCTCCAATCTTAAAAAATGGTACATTTTATTATGTGCAGCAGTAAATGGCAGTTTTAGGAAGTGATGTGTTTAAAATATTTTGTTGTGTTTGATCTTGCCTAGTTTTGAACATGCCTTTTTGAAATAATTTCTCATGTGAGTTAGTTCCTCAAATGGGCTTTGCTAGCTCTGCACTTTTTTTTTAAACCTCAGTGTAGTATTTTATTCATATCTACTAGGGATAAATTAATGTCACTGATCAACCACGAAAATTTGAGACTTTCTGGGGTGTTGTATCATTTTTTTTACATGTTAAAGTTTGTGAGGAAAACAAATATAAATATGTAAAGACACACATGCCCTCACACACACACACATGCACACACATGTATACACAGAAGCCAGCTATAACCAGATTAATGATAACTCCATGTTAGCAAAGCCATTGTGTGGGGTTAGTGGTAGAAGGGACAAACGGCCAAGGCCAAAGTCAAAAGAGGAGAAGCAAGAGATAATATAATCCTGGAAGACTAGAATCAAGTCATTCAGAAAAAGCTAACAGAAGATTTTAAAAAATGAGTGATTAGCATATGCTTTCATAAGTCTATTTAGATATATCTAGATGTCTCTATGTTGTTGGAATAGACACTTTCTGGAAGGACAACTTATTTAGCTTTAAATATTAGAAATCTCCATACCTATACAAATACATACAACCAGATACTGCAGTTGACGAAGATGCATTGAAGAGTGATTGTGCATAATATTTAAGGATTTTACTAATTAGGAGATAAAGAATATAAATTTCATAATCCTTATATTAATATATACTATTTATATTATGAACTTTTTTAAAAATAGTGAGATGAGTATAAGTTACATTTCCACTCATATGCCTTCAAAAAAATAGAACCCTCCTAAGAAGACAGAGCTTTACACTGAATTAATATATGCCCCAAGTTACAGCCTTTACTCTTAGTTCAGTTTAATATCTGGGGTAAACATTAATTGTGGTGACTTATGTGGTACCCTAAAGCTACAGAAATATGGAACAATTAATGAAATCCAAAAGGGCCTTACCTGGTTTTAGTGCTGAACTCTTAATGTAAAAACATTGCTGTTGTTTTTGTTGAGAGAATTTTCAGTTCATGGAATGGGCCTGTGCCTCCAAGAATAGCATGGTACTGTTCTCAACTTGTTTGACTTTTCTTGAAAGATAACCTTTTGAATATGATGGAAAAAAGCTAACATTTGTAAAACTAAGCTCTTAGCTCAAATGCAACCTTGTCTTCTATGTTAGTGCAACATCACCTCAATGACCAATGAGCCATAAGTTTCTAGTATTCAGACACCTGCCCTTGACCTTTGGTACCTCACTCAAGTCATACCTTAGTTGTGCTGAGGTTTGCTGGGGTTTAAAGTCAGATACAAGAAGGAAAAAGTTATATAGGTTCTAGTACAGGATTTCTGTTCCTATCCAACTCCTGAATTTGTAACAATCACTAGCAGTTATTCAGCAAAGGAAGTGATAGAATGAAGCCCTTATTTTTTTTTTTTTAGTGAAATTATAAAATTGAAGGAAATATGCTAAAGTCTACTGCATCCTTGGAAATATGACTGAGTCATAGTCCAGGGCATTAATATAATTTTGCATGCATATGTTGAGAGTCTGAAACTTTTCATTAAATTAAAAGATGAATGAGATTTAGATGATATGCTGTACAACACTGTGCTTACAGTTAATACTATACTGTGGATTTAAAATTTTGATAGGAGGGTAGACCTCATGTTAAGTGCTCTCATCACAATGTTTTTAGAAAGATGAGTAAGTAAGGAAAAATAAAATACTGCCAGTGGAATTGAAAAATAAAATTTAAAGAAGACTTTTGCTAGAGTACATTACATTATGCCTAAGGAAAAATATTTTTAAATGGACTTAAACTGGGGGGAGGAAGAGAAGAATAATACAAATACACACTGTAAGCATTTTCATTATCATATTGCCATTAAAGATATTAAGATATTTGTTGTAAGCATTATTATAAAAGACATGCTCTCTTTTTGGACATTTTTTTGAAACAATCCTCTAAAATAGTGTTTCGTGTGACTGGCTTTATTCTCATGAAGCTAAACCACATATGTTTAACTGTCTCCTTAAGCTTAGCTTAAGACCAAATAATTATAATTGTTTCTGGTGGCAAAAAAAAAAAAAAAAAAATGGTCCATTTTAGATCATTTATTTTAGCTCAGTGGGCATCACTGATAGATTCAAAAGCAAAACGATGCTCCAGAAAGCACTATTTTTTTTTTTTTTCCTCAGTAATGGTAACATTGGGCTCATTTTGCAGTGCTTCAGGCTAAGTTCCCTAGAATCAGTGTTGGTATTGTTTCTTGAACATTAATACTAAGTGACATAATTGTTACTTTCTTAATAATCAGTATGCTAAGCATTCTGCAACTGGGAAGCCACCGCCCGAAGAGAGATGTATCATAATGAAGGTAGTCCTTTTTGGGATCATTTTGGCTGCTTATCAGAGCAGAAGCAGCTGTATTTTAGACTTACTTAGAGTTTCTATTTAATGCACCATGAAAAAGCAACAAGTGCTTCACCAGAAAATCATATTTTGTAGAAAGAAGTGAAGCAAAATGACCTGCAGCTCTACACCAAGGAAACTTAACCACAGTGGGGGAAAGATTAACTTGGGAGTATATTTATCGGTGTTCTGAGTCACTTTTTTTTTTGTTTTCTTTACTTTGTACTATGAACCTAGTGTATATTGCCTCAGCATAAAAATATTTTTAGAATCCTTATCAGTCAGAAAAATGTCTTCTTCAAACAAAATGAATTGGAATGTATAAAATAACCCCATTTTACGCGTTTGTGGAATGGGTGTTGAGGCTTTATTTTTATAAGCAAACGGCAAATGCTTGCTCCAATGTATAGCTGATGCAAATGAAGCACATACTCTATTTCATAAATGAAGGGAAAATTATTGGAAACACTCTTTCACTGATCAGTAAAAACTGATTACCATCAAAGAAGGGCCTGATTACTAACCACCAGCTTAGTGTTTAGCCTTAACATCTGGCCGACTCAGAGGGGAAAATTTGCTGAGCTTAAGAAATGTTTATTCCAACTTTCAACTCATGCATGTATAGAACACAGATGAGGAAACATCTGATGTCCTTCGGATTTTTGTTGCTAAACAAATGTAACTCATCTTCAACCAAAAATTTAGTAGTTTTTTCCCACCCCCCCACTCACTGATTTGGCCTCTTAATCTATTGAGTAACAATGACTATGAAAAAAAAAGCATAAGAAAACCAAGGGTGATTAGAACCCTTAAAAATATCCAAAGGATAATTTTGACTTTACACTTCTTAACATACATTTTGATCTAGGCGGAATTTTGTTATTTTAATTTAACTCCTGTTGTTGATTGAGGCCACATTCAAGTCACAGACCTGAGTCCCTACTGGATGAACTCAGGACCTTCTTGTACTTTGACTGACCCTAATGGTCTAACTCATGCCTTGTCTTTGGCTGGCATTGCCTTACCCACACCTTAGTGCTTGGTTAATTATTATTAACCTGAAGAGCAAATAAATGACTCTGCTTAACACTCATTTTCCCAGAGAATCCTTCCTTGACCATTCAAGAGTAGGTCTTTAGAGTCATAAGTTTACCCATTCCGTAGAGCTTACACTTGTCATCATGATTTCTCATTGGATTACCAATCCTCCCCACGCCTATAAACATAATTCAGTGGCTGTGTTATTATTCACCATTGTATCCCAGGCCCTAGAACTAAGCCTGACACATACCAGGCACTCAGTAAATATGGGTCAAAAGAATGAATGAGTGAATGAACAGAGGAATGAATGAGACACTGTCTCTAACCTCAGTGCAGTTTAAATCTAGGGAGGAGGCATGTGTCAAAATGATGACGAGGCAAAGCAGAGTTAAGGAAGTGCTGAAAGAGAAATATATAAAAAAAGACTGAGCATATGCAGTTGTGGCCATTAGGATGATCTTCACAGAGGAATTGTTTTTGAGATAGATGCGGGCTTATGTAGCCTACTAGTAAAACTTATCTTTTATATCTGTTCATAAATTAACTAACTTTGAAAATAATACACATTTACGGCAAAACATTCAGACAGCTTTTAGGCTTGTTTGGGGATAGTTTATTTGCTTTTTTTCTGTGAAGTTCCTTTCATAAAAGAATGCCCTTTTACTGGATCCCAACAGGGCGGCTTTATGGGATTACTTTTTCCTACTTAACAAAAGTGGGATTTAAACTCTGATTTCAAAAATCATAGTGGCTAGCTAAAATTGGTATTGATTTAACATTCTGGGTCAACTTAAAATTGACTGACGTTCTGACATGTGAACGTCAGAAAAAAAAAAAAAGTTTCTAGATCCTGTAAATCTCAGTGGGGATTTTTCATTGGCTCATTCCATTACAATCTTTTTCTCAGGGACAAGGTTTTCTAAGTCAATATTTTCCCAAAAGAGTGCCCTTTTGTCTTCCACTAAATATGGCAGCCTTTGTTTCTTTAATGACCACGTGAGAACAGAAGGAAAATTTCTTCTCAGAGAAGACAGAGCAAAGAAATATACACTTCTTGCCAAAGGTTATCACAGTTTAATAGCAAGCAGGAATGTACACTTCTCTAAACAAAATGTGCTGTGCTGTCTGATGTTGACACCATTTATTTAGTCTTATTAGAGAGCTGGTAAAATGATCCAAGTTTGAGAGAAACACAAGCTGTCAGTGGCTGCTGCATGTGGCAGAAAAGAAGCCTTGGGAGCAGCAGAAGTCTCTGGGGTGGGAAGTGCTCAGGGTCTGGAAGGATTGCCTTTCTCTGCAGCTCCTCCCTCCCAAGCCTACTGGCACTGCTGTATCTCTCACTCATCTTCCCCTGATATCTATTTGCTCACCTTACTCCTTACACCCTTACCCCTTCCATAGTTTTTTAATTAACATTTTTTTATTTTCATACTCATACTCTCGATGTCATTTTCTTTGCTTTTAATCTGCAGTTATAGTATGTGTGTCTTGGCACCTCAGCCAGATGGGATTTAAGCTGAAGGCAGAAGTTGGCGTGGACACACAATCGCTAACTAAATGCAGGTCTGGGGAGAATGATTCACACTTTACCTGTATCATTTTAGTTAAAGTTAGTATTTTTCTAATCTTGGGATCGGCATCACCTCAAAACCCATTAAAACAAAAGATGGCTAAACTCTACCCTAGACCTCCTGGGGCCTAGATATCTGTATTTAGTCACCAAGTAGTTGAGAACTCAGTAATCGGGGAGATGGGATGACCAACCATTCTGGTTTGCCCAGGACTGAAGGGTTTCCTGGGCTGTGGGCTAAAGCTGGGACACTTCTGAGCAAATTGGGACAGTTGGTTACCCCATTTTGGGATCAAGACCAGGGCCAAAACAGTGTGTTCATCTGTCTACTTTCTGTCTTTCGATCCTAATTATTGTAAAAAACAAAGCAACGCCTCATCTCTCACTTTTATGGGTATAAAATAGATATGTTACTTATCTTTTTTATTTCTTAGATGTTCCTCAGTTATTCCAGGGGTAATTCTATATAATGAGAGCAACAATCTCATAACATTGATCTTAGAATTCAATGAGATAAAATTTGTAAAGCACTTAATATAGTGCCTGATACTAAGTGCTCAGTAAATGTTAGCTATTAATTATCTTCCTTTATGTCTAAAGGTATTTATTTTCTTCTTGGTTTCCTGGAATACTAATCTTTGATGAAGTCTTTGGTGAAAGGTAATCGTTTATCATTTTAGAATAAAATAAATAAATAAATGAGTTTTAAAAGTCAACTAATCAGTGGTCTTCTAAGCCAGCAGTGGTCTAATTAGTGCCACCAATTCTTTGAGCTGTGATATGTTAAATCATCTTCTTCCAAGATAGGCCCTCTTAGCTAGAGTGCGGTGACTGGATTTTCTCTCTCTGACTCAGAGGGGCTATGCCTCTGCAGCTTTGTGGAGTTTGAAAGTCCTCCATATTCCCCATGGCAGGGGAAGGATGCTACCTTCCATGTTTCTGGAATCTTCTATGGACTCTGATGGTTTCTTTCTCAGTGGATATCTGTTCCCAGACTCAGCAACTGGTTTTTGAAATTTACTTGCAGAAGCCAATTTTCCAACTCCTTTATCTAGTTCTCAGCATTTCAGCTTAAGGTTAATACTAGACTGAGGCCCACTTCTGGAAATAAATCCTCTCTTGCCACATACTCCCTTGGTCCAATATGGTTACGGACTTACTGGGCGCTTACTTGAGTAGTTCTCATCCTTAGCATGTTTCACAATTTGTTGACCGATGAAACACCAAACGAAACATAACCCTCTAGGTAGCAAAGGATGCACATTATAACATTATCTTCTAGTGCTTTTTGTCATATCATCCTCAAAACCTCAGCAACCTACGTTGGTCTCATAGCCCAAGCCCTTTCTCATTCTGTCTGTTCTTTACTAAACATAATAATACATATATTGAAGGAGCGCTGTCACTCCCCCTACCCAGAATAACCAAACATATCGTCTGTAAAAGCAAGTCACTTTGACAGAAATTAAATAGCATGCAAGGTCACAAAGTAAGTCAGTGAACTAACTGGAAACACAACCCAAGAAGGCTGACTCCCAACCCTGAGCACTTTACTGGATCACGCTTCCTTCCTCGGTGAAAGGCTCACCACGGCAGGAAGAACCAGAGAGCAAGCCTCTAAATTATACATGACTGTTTGTCTCGTTTTCACTCCATGGCTAATTGAAGACACAGGGGAGTGCTGCTTTTTTGGCTTCATCTCTCATATCCTCTCATTTGTCTCACAAGTGTTCGGGAGGACACTCTGCAGTTCAGCTTTATTAAGGACCACATGGAACTTGGTGGGCTTCAAGGAGTCCCAGGGTTACAAGTTCTGTGTCTTGGTTCACACCCAAGTGTGCAGTTCATTTTTGCATGTTTGTTCATTTACTATTTTAGAATAAAATAAATGAACAAATATCTTATAAAAGTCAACCCTATAAGATCCGAAGTTGATAAGAAAGGAATGTGAATGACTGAAGAGAAACTATCAAAATATTTAAATGACCAAATAAGGAAAATGAAAAAGTTTCCTACTTTTATGAATTTTAAGCATGTAAGGAGTCACACTTGGATTAAGTTTGACAACAAAAGTTCAGAGTTTATCGTACCTTGTTCCGTCTGATGAAGATTAGGACTCTCGAGGGAGTGTCGCCGATCCAGGTTGCCAAATCTGCAGTTCTACTTAGTGTAGTAACTCACAAATCATAATTTTTGCAGAGTTTGGAAAAAGAATTTTCATACCATATCTGACAATATGCTTTTGGCACATAGCCATTATTGCATTACCTTTTGTATAGTATAGGCTTAGTGGTCTTTAGAGAACTAAGCAACAAAAATATTAATAAAATGTCACTAATAATAAAGAAAAGTACGGGCATCAACTAACATTAGATAACTGTAGGATGATTTATTGCTTCTGTACACATTTTTTGTTTTTATCTACAAAGATATCAGCATTGTTTGGGTTTAGAGCTGTCTGTGAGAAAACCCGTCGCCCTCTACCAATAAAAGCCATGACTGTTAAATCGAACAATAGACCTAAGTGTGCTCATTCTGGTTTGCAACAGCTAAAGCCCTGTGTCTCCTGCTTGGTCAAGCCTATCTTTTGTATGATATGGAGTTGGTGTATAATATGGAGTTTGCAAGGACAGAAATGAAGGATTTCAATTGGGAGGTCTAACTTTGGACATCTTGTGGTGGGCAGTGAGACATCATTGAAAAGAAGTGATACAAAAGAAAGTGTGCTTCAGGAATATTAAATGGCCATATAGTATGTACACAAGGAAGAGAAGCAAGAAGTAAGAAGTTTGGTTAGGAAATTCCTATAATTTTCTATGTGGAAAATTCAAAAACAAAGCAAATGGAATGATAGTATCATAATGGATGCTGGGATATGGAGGAAAAGTTACGGAATTTAAGAACATTGGTCTTGCACAAGACCTTGCCACCCACATCCTTGTTCTCAGTCCTTAGGTGAGGTCCCTTGTCTCCTGAGAGGCTGAGTGGCAGGTGGCTGGCCACACTGTCATTCAGAGGGGTCATTTGGCTCAGAATCTGGAGTTCTCAACTCCTTTCCATATTCTGTTGAATGCTGCTTTTAAGGACAGATAAGTAGTAGGAAAAGTTGATGTCATTTAAAAAATCAGAATTCCTTCTACTCAGAGGTCTTATTCTCTATCAGGTACCCCGTGGGACATTTTCTTTGCAGTTTCTTCTAACATATAGTGGGTTGTGATGGATAGGACACTGCTTATCCTCATAAAGAAAGTACTTTTATAAAGAAGTTAACCAAAAAACAAGTAGAGAATAAGAAGTGAAAATAGGTTTAAGATGAAGTGGTAAAGTGCGACTCAGTTAGTATACTTACTTAGCTTCTGTATGCAGTTCAACTTCTTTATTTTGCTTATATACTCCAAGAGCTTTCCAGGTAGGTTTGTAGCAGTCCATTCCTGATCCCCCTGCCTTATTCAAAGTCTCATTTGCTGGCATGTGGCGTTAGGGATTCCCGGGGACTGTTAAATTGCTTCTCAGCCAAATTCTTTAGCTAATCAGAAACTGAAACAGCCTCTTCTCCCATGGTTTTCTCACCCACCTTTCATTGGCTCACTCTATACCCTTTGACCTGGTAACCCCTTTTCCAAATATTATTTGTGATTTTCACAGACATCAACAAGGCGTTTTTTGTGTTGGCTCTGCTACCAAGCAGTAAGTCTTACAAAATGCCGTTGGCCATGCTGGCATTCCATTCATCAGAAAGGTGCGGGATGGAAGCACACTTGCCAGTAGGGCCAATTCAAATCTCTTCAGGGGGAGGCCTTTTTAGCAGTTCACAGAGCCCAACAGACATCTTTTTGCCATGCAGCCAGCAGATCAGGTGCAAGAAGACAAATTCAAATCAGGGAGTCTGAGGAGCTGTTTTGTTTTAGCTGCTTTGTACCCCGTTGGAGCCAACATTTCTGACAGATCCATGAGCATAGCTACCACTGTGTATGATAATGGGCATGCCAGTTAGAAAACTCAGCACATTCAGGGACACCCAAAACTATGAAGACCATTCCAGATATATATAGTTTAATTCTAATTCTTCCCAGATTATACCCAGTTTTCCAATCCTCTGTCATTTTCCCACAGGTACTATTCCTAAGTGGCATAGTTGGTATATACCGGGTGACCAGGGGAGTAGGACTGGAACTTCCATTGACGCTCAGGTTTTCATGAAGACGTAAAAAAGATTTCTATTAACCATTTGCCCACACTCCTGGGTTAGTGGACACCTCCCTTCTGTCTCACTTCTTCTTAGAGCCATTTTTAAGAGGACTGGAGTATTTGGGAACATACCACAAAATATCTTATACTTTTTACTTGATCCAGAGATAAGTTATGCTAATATTATACACTTTTCTCCAAGTTCTCTTTAGTATATTATTTTTACCAGAATCCCAGACACTAATGACACACTCGAGTATATAATTAGTAAAAGTCATGTATAATGCCTGCATGATGGATTAACTTCTTCAGGAACTCTCTTTAATAACACAATGTCATATTCTGAGTAAGATCCTGATGTATAAATTAAATAAACTGACACAAAGCCATGCTCATCATAATTTTAATAAGATTTTGTTCATCAATAAGCATTTATTTAGAGACCCCAATGAGTCATGTCCCGTTCTGGGTTCTAGAAACTGATGGTGAAAAAGACAGGGACAGTACCTCCTATAAGTAGCTATACTTGATCAGGGGAGACCACCAGAAGGTTAAAACAATAGTAATACAATTTTAGTTATAGTCAGGTAATGAAATAGACAAGATTTTACAGATGAGGAAACTGAGGCCTAAAGAGGTTAGGTTACCTGCTTAGAGTCACATAGGTTTTGGGTTCCGTAGCTGACATTTGAACCCAGGTCCAAAGCCTGTATTCTAAAGCACTCTCCTCAAGCTAAACCTAGAGTTTTCTAGAAGAAAATTGTTGATGCTGCCTTCAGGGCTGCTGAGCTTCTGAAAAGCCAAGTGAATGATGCTACAAAAAAAGAAATGCTGCTATGAGTGATCAGGGAAAATAGAAAGCACATATATTTGGCCAAGCAAACATTACTTTGTAGTCCATTATCTACACTTAAATGCATAACACCTTTGAAAGCTCAGATTTGATGACATTTTCAAATTGTTAATCTCTGTTTTATGTTGGGGCAGACTGCAACATTTCTGTATTCGAAAACAGTTGGACGAGTCTTACTCCGCCAAAACTGAGTGGTTCACTCTTAACACCCAAAGCAAATTTGGCGAACATTGTCTAAACAAACTAGTTTCAACAGAATTTTGAAGTTACTCAGAGAGAGATTGCTGTCAGAAAGTAATTCTCTGAGAAGTCACAAAATTCGGCAGCATGACTCATTATTTGCAGGCTGTTTTTGTAAGAAAATGATTGGCTTTCTTTAATGTAGTTCTGCAGCCAGCAACAATAAACCCCCTTTGGAAAACACATGATTCAGTTTAATTTGCCTTTAAAACCTTTTTCATTTTTTTCCTTTTTGCATTTTTACTGAGCACTGGCCTAGAGAGAGAAACACCCACGTATCTTTTCACTGCGAACAACATAGAAAGAATGCAATCTAGGTAATCTCTCAAAGCTATACTTTACGTATTTATGGGGTTGAATTTCATTATATTAATGGCATTAATAACAATAGTAGCAGTAATAATAGCTTACATGTATTCAACCCTTACTATGTTCAGGCACAGTTCTAAACACTTTAATAACAACTTTGAAATACGCACTAAGAACATCCCTATTTTACAAATGAAAGAGTTGAGACCAAAAGAAGTTAGTAACTTTTCCCAAACACATGGGGGTAAATTTCCAAGTGGCCGAGCTGGTATTTGAACCCAAACTCTCTTTATTACCTTACTAAATTATCTCCCGAAGAACGTCCATAGCATCTTTCATTTGAAACCCAATATCATATGGGAATAATGAACTAATATTGTCTGAATTCATCAACATGTTTGGCTAATTATCTTTTGAAGATATGTTCAGTAAAAGAGAATATAAATATTCTTTTCTAAGGCCAGCACTAACTGATGCTTCTGCCCTTGGCTCCACTAGAAGGAGTTTATAAATCCCCACATAGTAGGCGATTACCAGGTTAATTGTGATGGTTGTGTATGTAACAACTGTAAATGACATAAAACATTTCATCAGGGTTTACGTTGTCCCTGTTAAACCATCAAGTCCATCCCCTTCTTTGATAATTGGTTCACAGGCTTCCAGAAAGATCAAGTGGCCATGGAGTGGGTAGGATCTGGGCCATTCTTCCATCAAATAATGACCAACTATGCAGAACACAGTTGTGCTAATGTGAGGATTAACCACACTTACGCATAGAGTAAGGTAACCCTGTCTGGTTTCCTTATCAATAGAGATAGCTCTAATAATAAAGGGTAGGACTTACACCCACATCTGGTTGAGTTCAACCCAGCAGCCTACCAAAAAAGGCACCCTTTTCATTCCCCATCCTTCGGACCTCAGCCCAATTATATAGCTACTCTGAGTGCAGCTTCCTAGCTGGTAACCATGCTGTCCTCATTGCATAGCCTGAAGTGAAAGGATGTCAGGCAGAGGCTGAGCCTTAGGTAAACAAATGTTAATTTTCTCCCCAAAAGCCCCTTTCCTGCCTTCTTATTTTCCCGCTTTTCTGAGTTCTTGTCCCTTATCTTCCATCACTTCCTTACATTTCCTAACTCTTAATGTCTTACTGGCAACATTAGCTAAGCCAAGCTAAGCCTTTCCATTTGCCCAGATAACTCTCCCAAACAGAGCAAACCACATTCTTCCCTTTTGCTCTGGCATTCCTGTGTGCTCTGATGCTACTACTTTTGTTGTTGCCAATGAGGTTTTTATTGTTTGCTTAACAAAATTATTTCATTACGTGAATAGCTTTAGAGATTCATTCAGTTTTATTTTATTACTGTCTTGGGGAAAAGATAGACGGTTTTTGTTAGGAGAATATGCCAAAAAATAGAATCTGTACCTATATAGACATAATTTGTAATGATTTATTTCCCTGTATAGTAATAAAATTATTTTATAGGTTTACTTTAATACATTTAATTTCTGCCTTGAGAAATCCAAAGCTAATGTGTGCAAGGGTTACTGCTAATGCCTGTTGCATTCTGAATTCGTAAATCCCAGTCACTTATGCATTTGTATCTATATCTATATATCTGTATGTTATTTATCTACATCATCCACATCAATATCTGCACCTTAGGCCAGCTAAGAGTCCCCTTTAGTTAAATGTGAGTTGCCATATTAAAAAAAAAAAAAAAAAAACAACTATGTCCTACTAAAATACGTTAAAGGAAAAGCAACTTATCAAGTCCACTGGACCTTCACTTGTAACGCCAGAGGAGCACTCAGTGTAAGTGAGATCTTGAAAGAGGAGTCAAAGGTGAGCTTTTTCAATGCTGGTAATTAATTCTTGCTTTGCATAGGCTAATTGAGGGCAATCATTGAATACTTGATGTCATTTCATTTCCTAGCTGTCAATGGGACTACAGCCTGCTTTCCTTGCTAAATCTGTTAACCTCCGTGCTTTCCTTTGCTGGTAGAGGGATGTTAAAGATAGAGGGGCACCAAGAGCTTTGTTCTTTTTTGTGGATGTCAATATTTGTCTTCAATAGAATGTTGTTGTCCTTTGGCAGATTTTTTTTTTTTTTTTCATTTCCTAACATCTCTGTTAAAGCCTAAAAAAGCAGCAGCAACTTTTTGTTACTTTCAGTACCATAATGAAGAGAGTGAATTATAAGATGATTTCCTGGGTGGTCAGCCTTATGTTGCAGACTGGTGCTCAAATACAAGCCAATACGTTCGTTAATTCATTCATCAAAAAGTTACTGAGTATCTATTAAGCTTTAGGCATTGTGCTAAGTATTGGAGAGGTGAGAAAGGAGACTTTAACCCTGCCTTAAGCAGCTCAAAGACTACTGTTGAGGTTGGACTGACATCAGTGCACTTGTCTAGATACGGTTCTTGGCGTCTCTGGTAAACTTAAAGGTACCCAATTTCACCATTCTTGCATCTGCCCCTCCCCCAAGCTTGAATCCCAGGACAAATTACTTATCTCACCTTCCCCAACCCCTTTAGCTAACTGTCCTGCCTTCCTCATGCCTCAATCCTATCCACAGAAATCCCATTCCAAGAAAATGGCTTATTTGGCAATAGTTGAGCTCATATAGCCAAGTCGTTCCCATGGGAAAATGTGTGGCAATGTGTGCTTTGAGTTTGCAAGTTGGCTTGATACATTTGCCTTGATGACCAGTGAGACTACAGCCATGTTTTGCTTCCATCCAATAACTCAGAGAACTGCAGCCAATCTAAGTTGAACAAATCATTTTTCTTCTAAAAGAAAGAGATAAACATTTCTGGGTTATTCGTTTATTCATACATTTATTTTTGCTTAAATACTTGCCAGTCATGATTTTGCTGTATGTTTAGAACTATACTTTTACATTTTTAAAACAATTTTTATACTTACCTGCCAAATATAATTTTCTATCTCTTATTGTTTTTCTTCCAAGTTCATTATTCATATCACTTTCTGTGAATAGTTTTGCATGTTTTTTGAGAGAAAGGACTGAAACTAATAACTTTATAACCTTCTCAGAATTGAGTGTTGTGGCTAACAGTGGTGGAACTAAGTACCTAGGGTGGAATTCACTGGGCTTTAATCGATGTTACTTTTTTTTTGTATGAGCAAAAATAATGTACATCCAAAATAGCCCTTAGTATACTTAATGACAATCAAAATCAGGTTTGCTCCTTCAATTCTTTCTGGTATTTAAAGTGAAAAATTACTCAACACTTGTTTATAATTCCATATTAAGACGTGCTCATCAATACATGGGTGAATTAATAAAATGTGATGTATGTATACCATGAAGTACTACTCGGCCACAAAAAACTTTGGTGATCTAGCACCTCCTGTATTATCCTAGATGGAGCCGGAGCCCATTCTACTAAATAAAGTATACCAAGAATGGAAAAACAAGCACCACGTATACTCACCATCAAATTGGTATTAATCGATCAACACTTTTTGCACATATTATAGTAACATTCATCAGGTATCAGGCAGGTGGGGGGGTGGGAGGAGGGGATGGGTATATTCACACCTAATGTGTGCAGTGCACGCCATCTGGGGGAAAGACACTCTTGTAGCTCTGACCCAGGCAGGGCAAAGGCAATATATGTAACCTAAACATTTGTACCCCCATAATATGCTGAAATAAAAAAAAGAATACAGACTATTTGGAAAAATAATAAAAGCCTCAGAGTATCTATGGAACAGTAGAGTAAATAGTGATATAACATCACTTCTCTGAAGTTATGGTAATAGCATATATAGTAATAGTATATACTCCATCCAGTATGTACTATTACTATCACTGTTTTCCATCACAATATAAGGAGATTCAGGTTCTGTGATTTAATTTCAGAGAGATAGTTTGTCCTGCAAATGGCTGTGTTATTATAGTCTATGCTATTATTTTTTTGCCTCAGCAATCACAGTATCTTTTTTTGTGGGGGCCAGTCCTTTCCCCTTTTGCCAAACAGGAATGATAGGGTCCTTGAAATTGTGAATACAAAATTTGGAGGCCCCCTTCTTCCCCGGTTTTTCCAGAGGCACCATGCAGGTACCTAGGGTTTATTGTGGGGGAAATGACCCCTGTGTCATCTGGTGAAAGGGCAGACCCTTCCACTCTATAAAGAGAGAACATTCTGGACTTTTCTTGAGTCTCCCCAGATGTGTGTTCATAATCCCCTGTCACTGGAAGTCAGTACTCTTCTCCATGTGTGCAGTTTGTGGTAAATGGTTGAGGACATTTTTCTTTTCCTTCTGAATCTAGGGAATGCAAATTGTCTTACAAATAGGGAACCAAACCCAATACACATAGAGAAGAATACCAAGATCAAGAGAAGTTAGGCAAGAATAATTAGGCAAAATTAGTCCAATAATTTTTAATTGGGCATAAAAGTCATTGAGAAGTAATGAAAAAGGAAAACTAATATGATTGCAAGACCAAAAAAAGGCATACCGACAGTAGTTTTTTTTCCAAAATGTGACAAAAACATTTTGTCAGTCAACCTAGAATTAAATGTGTGCATCAAATTAAAAACTAGAAAATTGAAAAGCAGGAAAAATAAAAGCAATCTTTTCCTCAAGGGAACATCACCATAGGCTGCACACATAGTCAATTATTTCCCACCGTATCAGATTCCATTAGCTATTGTAAACAATTAGTTCAGCTGTCATTGTGGATTTATTTTTTTCAATCTTCACATCTTCAAATGACCCCTGGCTTAGTTGGATTGTTAAAAACAGCATATAAAACAACCCCCAAAGCATTCTCTAAACCGGCACACAGCATTCTTCATTATTAAACAACTGGCACTATAGATATATGAAATGCCATTAACTTAACCTTAATGGCTTAATGATTCGCACACGCACGCGCACAGACACACACACACAAAATAAAATTTTAAGATGTAACTTCTACCCTTATCTAAGATCACTCCTATTAAAGAAGTGGCACTGTTCATGTTTGAAACAAGTCTTAGAGTGATTCAGTAACCTGCATTTTATCCTGAACTTTGAATTTTTGGTCATCATTTTGTTCTTCTTCTTCTTACTGTAGTAAAAACATATTATCACAAAATTAACTGGATTTTATTTGACATAATAGCATTTTTTTAAATTTCTGTTTTTCCTTGACCTTATTGACTGAAAACTTATCATTTGATGACCTCTTTTGTGAAGTACTGTTATAGGCACAGTACTTAAAATGTTTAAGCCCCTGTCTTCTTTTAAGAAAGATATAATGATACTTCAATTGTATTATCCTGACTAAAAGCAGCCTTTCCCACAAGCATTGTTTTGATCCTGCGAAGAAGACAGGAATTATTCTCATTTTGTAAATGAAAAGCAGAGGTTCAGAAACCATCGGCTTCCCCAAGTTAAGGGATGGTGACAGGCAAGCCAAGATCTGGATTTTGTGTACGTCCAGGACCTTTTACGTTGTATTCCCGCTTCTGGGTTTGGGGTCCTAAAAATGTATGTGTTAGAAGCATTTGAAAATGTTACTATGATGAAAATAGAGAAGAGGGGCAAAGGCCATTAGTGAAATCAATAATGACCTTAGGGGGTGGTCCCACAGATTAAGAAGATGTGATCCTAGGAATGTCTCAGATTGTTTGAGCCATAATGTTAGATACAGGACAGAAGATTCAGGGCTAATACATCACACAAAGCTTTTGTGTGCCTCTTTCTAAGAGTACACACAGGCAAAACATCTTTACTTTCAGGGTCAGCACTTTTTGAAAAAGTATATATTATATATAGGTATAGTTTTAATTGACAAAAAATTATATATATTTGTGGTGTACAATATGATGTTTGATATAATGTACACATTGTGGGATGCTAAATATAGCTAATTAGCATATCTATTACCTCATATACCTAGTTTTTGGTGGTGAGAACACTTAAAATCTACTCTTTTAATAATTTTTAAGTATACAGTATATTGTTATTAACTATAGTCACCATAAAGTACAGCAGATCTCTTGAACTTGCTCCTTCTCCTTTTGTATTTTTTTTTTTTTTTTTTTTTTTTGAGACAGAGTCTCACTCTCTTGCCTGGGGCGAGTGCCGTGGCGTCAGCCTAGCTCACAGCAACCTCAAACTCCTGGGCTCAAGCAATCCTACTGTCTCAGCCTCCCGAGTAGCTGGGACTACAGGCATGCGCCACCATGCCTGGCTAATTTTTTCTATATATATTTTTAGCTGTCC